>JAECWR010000467.1:0-165000 GCA_018150935.1 Drosophila pruinosa | reverse complement strand
AGCAGTGTCTGATCCTGTGGCCTCCACCAGTGCTGCGGCCGGATCGGTACCCAAAGATCCTTCCCCACTGCACCGGCCATCGTGGTCACGGCCGCGAAGGGCCCAACTAGGCGTGCGACGTGTGGTCACCGTCTAGCAACCGTCAGGGTTGCCACGGCCAGGACCACTGCAAGCGCCTCGGGCCGTAAGCCACCCGCAAGGGTACCTCCCGTGAGCGAGGTAGCAAGGCGATCTCCTCCGAGTGGCTCCTCCATACCACCGAAGTCTGTCGGAATGATTCTCGGGGGCAAAGCAAGTGGCCTTGTTACCAACCCTATAAGGAAAATTAGCAGAATTAAAGTGCTCCAGGCGAACCTGCACCACGTCAGAGGACCGTAGGCCACACTGTGCAGGGTCGTCTGTGATGATCGAATCAACCTCTCGTCCAATAACCACTGTTGATGGGTGGCCAAATACGTGGACTACTATGCGGACCATGTAAGTTGATATATGACCGTATGGGTGGTGCCTCTCGCACTGCTATACTTTAAGATAACAGTGTAAGATATTTCCTTTTAACCAACTTCATCCTCAGAGACCTGGTGGCAACGGTTATTGAGGTGACGTTTATTGCGTTTACAATGTTCGGGAAGTTGTGGTCGCCTCTGCATACTTCCAGGGTGACGTGGATGACCCAGTAGACCCATCAGAGGTCCAGCGACTGGTAGATATCTGTTGTCGCAACACCAAGCCGCTCGTGATCGGTTGTGATGCCACTGCTCATCACATGATCAATGGAAGCTGCAATGTTAAAAAGTGTGGGCAGTTAAACTATTTAATGTGTTGCCAATTAGATGTAGCTAACATAGGGTGTAAACCCACTTTAACTAACGCCATTAGGGAAGATATTTTAGATCTCACCCTAATCTGCAACTCAATAGCGAGTTCCATTGTCAACTGGCGGGTCACAGACGTAGCCACCTTGTCAGACACCCAGTACAGCAGCACATCAGGTTTGACCTTCCTGGCCAAGTCGAGATTCGCCAAAACTCCTTCCAGATCTCTCCAGTCGCGATGACATTATTTTGTCACCGGTCTCACGCGGGTTCAGCTTATCTAAATCCATCTTCGACCCTGAAAAGGTCAAATGGGCTGTAGATTCTTTTGCTCCCTTCAAACCTCCAGGGGGTGACAAAATATTCCCAGCCCTTATTCAAAACAGCCTGGCTCATACCCTTGATCCACTGGTCGGCCTTCTTAAAACTAGTTTTACTTGGGGATACATAATACCCAGCTCTTGGAGGAGAGTAAATGTGGTATTCATAGCCAAGCAAGGAAATCGTCCGCTTGACCAGCCTAAGACCTACCGGCCGATCAGTCTTACTTCCCTTCTGCTTAATATGGCGAAAAGGCTCATAGACATGCACATTCGGTGCTCTCTGCAGACGTCGACACCATTGCATCAACTCTGTCACGGTTCTGTCAATTTTCCCCACTAACCTGTGGAGATCGACCTCCTTCGAAATACTAGCTATCTACGCAAACTGCGTGGGATGCAGCCTTATTTACCAATCTGCATTTGTGATTATTCTAAGTATTTTATTATTATTCTAAGTATCTTATTATTGTTTTATAAATAAAGATTTTGTTATGTATTTCTAGGCTTGAGTGTTTTCCTATTAGCCATTTAAGTTGTCGAACTTTGTTTCCTGTTTCATTTCGCTTGTTGATTATGTGCTTCTTGTACAATAGGTTAATTTTGAGTCGATCGTTAGTCCAAGATATTTTGCGTTAGGATGTAATGATAAATGGTTTTCTTTAATCTTAATTACAAATTTATGCTTTTTTGGTTTTATGTATTTTACGTGTTGAGTTTTGGCTTTATTTTTTTCAATTCACCAGTGTGCAAACCAGGTTACTGTTTTTACCATTATTACCAGCAGTGTACTCGATACTACTCTTTTGCTTTTGCAATCATGAACCCAGGTGTGCTTGGTATTGGTATGTCCGTTGTGTATATTAGATAGAGTATTAACCCAAGCACGCTGCCTTGGGGAACACCTGCTGACAATGGCATAATGTTGGAGCACTTGTCGTTATATTTGATATAGAAGTATCTATCGGTTATACAGATTTTAAAAATGTTGAATTTATTAGAAGGTAGTATGCTGCTGAGTTTATGTAGAAGTCCGTTGTACCATGCTTTGTCAAAACCTTTTGCAATGTGCTTAACAATTGCTTTGATTTGGCTCACTTTCCATATTATGGGAAAGTACTGAAGTCTTAATATTCCTTTCAACAAATTTCGTATATATGTTAAGAAAGGGTGTAAACTTGTTCTCGCCCATGTGTTAGTACTTCTTTTTATGGGAGGCTCATATAGAATGGAGTTGGTCAATCTTTTGGTCGCTTTCCATAATAAATAATTTGTGGACAATGACGTTGCAAGGCTACTAAGATAAGTATTATATTTGCATGAGTGCATCGGCTGCTTTATTACTTTTAGTCTTGGCATCTGGGTGTTTACTTCTTTGCCTTATCTATGCTTCCGTTTATGTCAGATTTTGTCTTTAATGTATGCAGGAGTTTTATTTGGCTCCGGTTCCACCATTCATAATGCTGACGTCGATTGTGTTGTTGCATGGATGATGTTGTCAATAAGGTACGCTATTGCCGAGTCTAGTTTATTGTCTGTCTTTAGTGAAATATTTGTTTCCACGGTTAGTTCTATTATGTCACGGAACATATTCCAATTCGTTTTGTATTTGTATAATGGTGTGTGATTACTGCTTTCTGAGGACATATCTAGACATGAACTTGCTCTTATATTACCTCGTGTACCTTGTTATATAAAAGTCAATTAGATCAGGGAGTTTTCTGGTGTCTGTTGGCCAGTAAGTCTTCTGTGCTTATGACTCGGATATTATTAAGGTTAATAGCTTCCTGATTTATAAAAAAAATGTTAAAATTGGGGACAGTAACATAAGTTTTAACAGTTGCATGGGCTTCAGAAATAAGCATTATATTAATTTTATTGTCATTTAGGAATGATAGACCGTGAGCATTCCATTTGGCGATTGTCAGGTGCTTATTTGTCAAGTTTAGATAATAAAAGTCTTACTATGTTCATCAATTTGACGATGGATTATTTAATTGCTTCATCATCTCTTTTACCTTATCCAAGTCGTTTTTTTTTTTAAGCTGCTTTTAATTTGATGAGGCTGTGTGTCAGGTACAATTTTTGATTGCTAAGCTGCATTGTTTTGCTGGTCACTAGTTTGATTTTTTAATAAAGCTTCTGTATAGGAAATTGTCGGAGTGATTGCACTTAATTGGTTTATTTGAGGATTTGATTGTGTTGGTAATTCCTTTTTAAGAAGCGCTGGGTATCTTTGTAGTTGGAGTGTCTTGTACACCTTGCAGCCCTTATAGCTGGCAGTGTAATTTTCGCAACAAAGAGCACATTTGATATTAGCTTTGTTTGTATTAAAGTTACAGGATTCTGAGTTATGCTTTCCAGTACATTGAACGCGAGTAGGATCCTTAGTGCAATAGTTTTTTGTGTGTCCATATTTTTAGCAATTCGTGCATTGTGGGATTGTCCTTTTTGCGTTCAAATGTAACTCTACAATGAAGGATGTGTTCAATATTATATAAATTTCTATTGTGTTCTTGAGTTTTGATATGGAAATTGTGGATATTGTGTGTGTTTAGAACTTCGTACCCAAAATGAGACGGTACGGTGATAATTTCGTGATTGTCTGTAGCATGATGAGCTTAAGGCTTCTTTGTTCTTTTGGTCTATAAGTGTAATATTTAGTAAATTTGTCTTTAATATTTTGAAGATGTTGGGGTTGTCCGTACTTTCTTGCGGTTGTATTTTTATTTCATTGGTCGAGGGTGTTTTTAGTTCGTATGTTGTTTGTTCCAGCGTGCTTAGAGCTGTTGTTAATGAGTGTATATTTTCCACATTTTGGACATATATTTGTGGAGCTTTTACATTTTTAAGTATAATTTGATTAATTTGATTTGAGTATTTAAAGTTGTAATTGTCCCATTGTTATATTGGTATTCGATTTCATCGTCGTGTTGCTCTAAGAACTCAAAATGGTTTTTTCACTTAAGTTAGCCCAGTCTCGGTGGCGTTTCAAGTTTTGATAATATGATTGAGAGCTATGAGTGCGAGGGAACAAGAGCGCACTCTTTCGATGCTTTGCAAATATTTTGGTAGTTGATTGTATATTTTTGTTTGTTATAGTTTGCACTGTGACGACGCCAGGTCGCACAATAAACAGTAATACTTATTGGCACGGAGCCTATTATTATTATATTAGTTATTAAGAGCACGGAGCTTATTATCAGATTGTTATTAGTTATTAGATTGTTATTATTAATATTAAGGGCACGGAGCCTATTGTTATTATGAGTTATTATATGGTTATTATTAAATGTAGAATAAGAAATTTCCCAGCGTTAATATTAATACTAACATAAGAAAGCGTCACAAGCCGCAAAGCAGCGCACTGTTAGCGACGCACAAAAGAGCAAGGGCTCGAACAGCTGCGACGGTACGCTAACAGCAGCGCTAACAGCAGCTCTGTTATCGCCGCCTATAAAAGCAGCGCATCTGCCACAGAGACGGCACTTAGTGTTCGGCTCCGGCCTAGTCAGCAGCAGCAGCAGGAACAGCTCGGGTAAGTCTTCAAATCTCTACTAAAACTAACTAACTAGCTGGGCAACTGGAACTCGGTTTCCGAATCAGTTCTAGCGCTAGCATCTGAGGCCGGTTTACGAACCGCCTTGGAAGCAAGCGACGCCAATAGGGAGTGGGAGATCGGTTTCCGAACCATCTCACAGGCACCACTTCTCTGGAACCGGACTGGGAACTGGTTTACGAATCATCCCCACGTACCTTAGGACTAATCAACATAGTTTGGCACCGGGGCTGGTTTTCGAATCAACCCAGGCTTACCTCTCAGGTCGGTTTCCGAATCACCACAGGAGCAAGCGACGCCACTAGGGAGTGGGAGGCAGGTTTCCGAACCGTCCCACGGGCACCATTCTACTAGAGAACCGGGAACCGGCTTAGGAACGGCCCCGGGTAGAGTAAAACCCCCCTCCTCCCAACACCCCTTTAACCAGACCAGACGCAGTACGTCCAGGACCGACCCAGACGGACCACACCCACATAACGCCGTGAAACCATCACAACGCAGGAAAACCCGCCTCATCGGCTTCCACGACACGGAACGGTTAAGGCCGCATATCGAATCCCCCCACTGGACATTTCTGGCCAGGATTCGGTCGCCGGCACAGCCTCGTGAAACCATCATAATGCAGGAGAACCCGCCTCATCGGCTTCCCCGACCCGGAACGGTTAAGGCCGCATACCGGATCATTCGCTGGACATTTCTGGCCAGGATTCGGCCACCGGCACAGCCTCGTGCAACCCTCATACCGAAGGAAGACCAGCCTCACCGGCTTCCCCGACACGGGTCAACTCGGACCCCAAACCGGACCTTCCCGCTGAACACCTCTTGTCAATATATTTAACTTATTTAAACATTATAAATTCCGTTCAATAAACCACCATGACCCCGTGCTCCTAGTCTCTCTGTGGGGGTGGTAGAATCTCTTTTACAGGTAAACGAACTAACGGTAAGTCCTACACAAATAATTTTTGTAGGTCGACCTGGACACCCGCCAGCTTCTCCCGGGTCGCTCCAAAAAGAGGTCATTACAGTGGCGCCCGAGCAGGGACCCTGATTAGTTCGTTTACCCTGCAAGAGTACCACCCTCTACCATGGATGAGAACCACCCTACCAAACTTCCACGTGGGTGGATAAATAACGTCCCGAAGTCGCAACTGGAATCATGTGCCAAGGAGTTCAGGCTAGAACCCGAAGCGCTTTTAGACAACCTTCGGAAGCAGGTCTCTGAATTCATCCGGAATTCTGAGGGTAACAGCGCGGTGCATACAAGGGTACTCGTGCTCGCCGCGAAGTATAACCGATCTACATCCCCCGCCCCATCAACCAGTCACAGACCACCCACACCCGCCACTCAGGGTATAAAACTGATAACACTACCGCCTCCCGAGGACACGATAATCCCCAAGACGGACCTGTCGTCTGGAACCGCTGGGAGCGACACGCAGGACCCGCCGACCGCAAACTCGTGGAAAACAGAATTAGCTACCAGCACTCCGGACAACCCAATCACGACCCACGAACATCAACCCCAGCTACTTGTCATTAACCAGAGCACCACATCACCACCATCGCCACTACGGTCTTTCCGTGCCGCCGCCATCGGATTAATTAAGAGCTGGGGGTTGGAGTTTAACGGACATGGGGACCCACTGAAATTCCTAAGCCGCGCAGAGGAATTGGCCGGCCCTTATAATGTGGAGTTAGACCAGGTAGCGGCCGCTATGGTGATACTACTCCAAGGAGACGCCTTGGACTGGTGGCACACTCATCCGGTCACCATGCCCGACTGGGCCACGTTCAAAACTGAGTTCATGGGGTACTATGTACCACCTGACCACCAAGAACGTGCCTTAGAGCAAACGACGCTACGCCACCAGAGGCCAGGGGAACTAGCTAAGACATTTGTCCAGGATCTACGGAAGCTCATGCGGTTCACCAACCTCAACGAGGAACAGAAGTTGGGATGGGTGTACCGCAACAGCAGCATCCCGTTCAAACATTACGCGAAGCGACGAGACATCCGGGACCTATCGGAATACCTGCGACTCGCCTCCGACTTTGAGCAACTCTCGTTTGGGGGCTCTCCGGTACAACCGCCAAACGAAATCGCCTTATCCCGCACCGCCGTTCACCAAACACCCAGAGCGGACCGATGCATGCGATGTGGCGAAGCCGGCCACTACGCCAGACAATGCCCTAACCCCGTACGCCTGGAGTGTTGGGTATGCGGAAGGGTCGGGATTCGAACGATAGACTCTTGCCGGCGAAAAGAGGGAAACGGAAGCGGTCCCGGGGGACAAGGCTGACGCCTCGGGACCCACCCAACTCCCGCGACAACTCCACGGGTCTAGAATTCGACGGACGCCGCCTCCTCGCCCACATAACAACAGAGGCAGGACCAATCCAGGGCGCCATCGACACCGGAGCGACACGCAGCTTTATGAGTAGGACAACGGCTCATAACTTACGAAAGTTCGGAACTCGGATCGAGACTGATGAGACCATACGGCTAGCGGACGGCACCCACCGGGACGTCACCACAGGTTTCCGGATAACATGTACCATGGGGAAACAAAAAGCAGACATCTCGTTCCTAGTCCTTCCCGAAGTCATGGGCCACATTCTCTTCGGCATTGATTTCCTGGAAAGATTCGAGACAACATTCTCCTGCGGCGGGTTCACCCTCGACCTGAAAAATTCAAGAAGACAACGTCGAAAATACCGCCGAATCGCAAGGGAGGGAATCCCACCGGACATACCCGTAGCGGCCACACACACAGACGTAGAGGACGCACGGGTTCAGGCCTTCCTCAGGGCCGAGCTAGCGCAGTTCGAAGGGATGAGCGGGACCAGTCCCATAACCAGTCATCAAATCCACATGAAGGACTCTCAACCCATCAAACAAAGATACTACCCCCGCAACCCGGCAATGCAGAGTATCATCAACCAACAAGTGGATGAATTAATCGACTCCGCATACAGCGCCCCAGTAGTACTAGTCCGGAAGAAAAATAACGACTGGAGGTTATGCATCGACTACCGGCAACTCAACGCCCATTCCAAGCGGGACGCCTATCCCCTGCCTAGAATGGACCACATCCTGCAACAATTACGGGAGGCTCGATACATCAGTACCCTAGACCTGAAGAGCGATTATTGGCAGATCCCGATGGAAGAAAGCAGCAAACAGTACACCGCATTCACCGTCCCAGGAAGAGGCTTTTTCCAGTGGAAGGTCATGCCCTTCGGATTGCACACGGCCCCTGCCACCTTCCAACGGGCGTTAGACTCGGTCATCGGTCCAGAGATGGAGCCATACGCGTTTGCATACTTGGATGACATCGTGGTCATCGGTAGGACACCACAGGAACACTTGGAGAAACTGGCCGAAGTTTTCCGGCGATTGAGGAAGGCAAACCTCCGTATAAACCCAGATAAGTGCCACTTCTTCCAAAAGGAACTCAAGTACTTGGGACATGTGGTGAATCGCGATGGAATCCACACGGACCCTGATAAAATCAAGGCGATCCAGCAGCTACCAAGACCCCAGACTACGAAAGACGTGCACAGCTTCCTGGGGGTCGCATCATGGTATCGGCGTTTCGTCCCGAATTTCACCGAAACTGCCAAACCACTGTTTGCCCTACTCAAGAAAGGCAGGAAGTTCGAATCGTCCGACGAACACGAACCGGCTTTCATAGCCCTAAAACAACTCCTGACACAGGCACCCGTACTAGCATATCCGGACTTCACAAAACCCTTCGTCTTACAAACCGACGCTAGCAACAGCGGACTCGGAGCCGTTCTCACGCAGGAGTACGAAGCGAGAGAACGCGTTATCGAATATGCCAGTCGGAAGCTTCAACACGCCGAAATAAACTACTCGGCAACGGAGAAGGAGTGTTTGGCCATCCTCTGGGGGATCCAGAAGATGAGGATGTACCTCGAAGGATATCACTTCACAGTGGTCACTGACCACCTGGCATTAAAATGGTTAAATTCCATAAAAAGCCCTTCGGGACGGATAGCCAGATGGGCCCTAGCCCTGCAGCCTTTCTCCTTCGAGGTACGATACCGGAAAGGTAAGCTAAACGTAGTCGCAGACGCATTATCACGGAACCCGGAGGAAGAGATACACCAAGTCGAAGTCGAGGACGACTCCTGGATCTGTAAGAAACTCAAGGCCATCCGAGAAAAACCGCAGGATTGACCAGACTACATTGCTAAGGATGGAGGCCTATACCGACACATTCCGTCATGGGCCGCCGACGAAGACACCCAACCATGGAAACTGTGCGTCCCTAGGCGACTACGATCACGGGTGTTAGAGGAAAACCATGGCCACCCCACAGCCGGACACACGGGGATACGACGGACCAAACACCACATAATGATCAAATACTACTGGCCCGGAATGCACCGAGACATTACGAGGTTCGTCCGTCAGTGTCGGAACTGCCAGCAACACAAAGTGTCACAACAAAAAGCAGCAGGCAAGATGCTCACGCAAATCGCCCAAGCCCCCTGGGAGACTATCTGCATCGACTTTGTGGGACCACTACCACGCTCATCACACGGAAACACCATGTTGTTAGTCTGCCTGGATAAATTCTCTAAGTGGATAGAGATGGCCGCCGTGCGGAAGGCCACAGCCGAAGTGGTGATCAGAGTCCTCAGAGAACGCATCCTAGCACGAGGAGGAACGCCGAAACTGATAATCTCGGACAACGGGGTACAGTTTACCAGTAGGAAGGTGAAAGCTCAGATGGAAAAATGGGGCATCAAGCAGCAGTTCACCGCTCCATACACCCCAGAGGAAAACCCCGCGGAAAGAGCCAACCGGACATTAAAAACAATGATCGCCCAATTCACCGGAAGCAACCAGAACCGCTGGGACGAATTACTTCCCGAATTAAGTTTGGCCCTCAACAGCAGTCGATCCGAGGCAACAGGTTACACACCCGCCTACATCTTGTACGGACGGGAGTTAAGACTACCGGGTAACTTATTCGATGAACAGACCTCCGGATCGGCCATGGTTGACGAAGACCAAACTACCCGACTGTTACGGATCCAAGAAACGGGTGAAATTGTGAGGCAGAATATGGAAAAAGCGGTAACAACCCAAGCACACGCGTACAATTTGCGGAAAAGGGAATGGAGACCGAAAATCGGGGATACGATTTGGATCCGCCACCATCCGTTATCAAAGGCCGTGGAGGGCTTCACAGCAAAACTGGCACCCCGATTCGACGGACCATATACCGTACTTGGACTTCCCTCTCCCGTAATAGTCACAGCCAGACATAATATAACTAACAAGATTCTACGGGCTTATGTCAGCCAAATCAAAAAAGCCTACCTAGACAACGACACTAACCCGCCTTCTGGAAAATCTAGCACCATGGATGTAAGGTTCGCGCAGGCGCTCAATAAGGCACGGCAGGAACGAGACCGGCTCCAGCGTCTCCGGAGGCCCGCCATCATCCTGGAGACCGGAGAAATCCCTTGCCGGAGAGGCATAGGTGTCGCGGGGACACGCCCCGCGGAACAAGCCGCCAAACCCCCACCGTTCGCCATACGGACACCAGCCAGGGTACCTGACTCAGATGCAGGGCAAGGGACAGGGAGACCCGGACCAGGATCGCCCATCGTATCAGGCACGATACAATCGTGGCAGCCATAGCCACAACGCCCCGAGGAACCATACCAGAGAGGCAGACCCGGAGCACCATGAGGGCACCCCAGGGGAACCCGAACCCGGTGCGCCCCTCGGCAGTGGAAACACTAACCCACGCCTATCTATCCACACGAACACGGCACCCGGACAGCACCACCCGGCATGACAAGCAAGCACGAACGCGTCGCTGGGTCGCCACTCAGACACGGCAGCGGCCGGGATCACGACACCAAAGGCATCAAACCCCATCCCGTCGCAGCAGGGAATCCAGCGACGACTCCCGGCGGACCTATTTAGTGTAGCCCGCCCGCAAAACACTACCGGGAAAGCCACGGACGACGGGAGTCGGCTCGCAGCCGGCCGTGAGAGTCAGGAGGAGCCCAGAGCCCAACACAGCATCTCCGACACGGAAACGGCCGGTACCAACTAGTGGCACTAGGCGAGTGTTGGAGTCACCCGTGGCCAAGCGTAGGCCAATCACCCAAACACCGCATGAAAGCCACGGGAAACCAGAAACGCCCAAAGCAGTCGCAGCTTTGAGGGCACCGACACCGCCGGGCGACACAGGGCTGAACCCGGAAACACCAGACAACCCCAAGGGGAAGGTCGAAGTGGAAGACCGGGACGTCCTGGAACTCCACGCCGAGGGAGAGTTCACAGATGAAGGCCGGCATAGGGAACTCGAGCCGCCCCGCACGTACCTGCTGGGTGAAAAAATGATCGCGGAAGGGGCGCAGAGCGCCATCGAGGAAGCCCTGGCCAAGCGGAAATCGGGGGCACGCCGCACCCTCCGGTTGCAAAACTTGAATGGATGGATCACGGTGCGCATAGGCCGAAGTGGCGCAGTAAGCATACGCCCCTACACGCCTCCGGCCTCATAAGAGAGGGGGGAGGGTGACGACGCCAGGTCGCACAATAAACAGTAATACTTATTGGCACGGAGCCTATTATTATTATATTAGTTATTAAGAGCACGGAGCTTATTATCAGACTGTTATTAGTTATTAGATTGTTATTATTAATATTAAGGGCACGGAGCCTACTGTTATTATAAGTTATTATATGGTTATTATTAAATGTAGAATAAGAAATTTCCCAGCGTTAATATTAATACTAACATAAGAAAGCGTCACAAGGCGCAAATCAGCGCACTGTTAGCGACGCACAAAAGAGCAAGGGCTCGAACAGCTGCGACGGTACGCTAACAGCAGCGCTAACAGCAGCGCTGTTATCGCCGCCTATAAAAGCAGCGCATCTGCCACAGAGACGGCACTTAGTGTTCGGCTCCGGCCTAGTCAGCAGCAGCAGCAGGAACAGCTCGGGTAAGTCTTCAAATCTCTACTAAAACTAACTAACTAGCTGGGCAACTGGAACTCGGTTTCCGAATCAGTTCTAGCGCTAGCATCTGAGGCCGGTTTACGAACCGCCTTGGAAGCAAGCGACGCCAATAGGGAGTGGGAGATCGGTTTCCGAACCATCTCACAGGCACCACTTCTCTGGAACCGGACTGGGAACTGGTTTACGAATCATCCACACGTACCTTAGGACTAATCAACATAGTTTGGCACCGGGGCTGGTTTTCGAATCAACCCAGGCTTACCTCTCAGGTCGGTTTCCGAATCACCACAGGAGCAAGCGACGCCACTAGGGAGTGGGAGGCAGGTTTCCGAACCGTCCCACGGGCACCATTCTACTAGAGAACCGGGAACCGGCTTAGGAACGGCCCCGGGTAGAGTAAAACCCCCCTCCTCCCAACACCCCTTTAACCAGACCAGACGCAGTACGTCCAGGACCGACCCAGACGGACCACACCCACATAACGCCGTGAAACCATCACAACGCAGGAAAACCCGCCTCATCGGCTTCCACGACACGGAACGGTTAAGGCCGCATATCGAATCCCCCACTGGACATTTCTGGCCAGGATTCGGTCGCCGGCACAGCCTCGTGCAACCCTCATCACGCAGGAAAACCCGCCTCATCGGCTTCTACGACACGGAACGGTTAAGGCCGCATATCGAATCCCCCACTGGACATTTCTGGCCAGGATTCGGTCGCCGGCACAGCCTCGTGAAACCATCATAACGCAGGAAAACCCGCCTCACCGGCACCCCAGACACGGAACGGTTACGGTCGCATATCGAATCCCCCACTGGACATTTCTGGCCAGGATTCGGTCGCCGGCACAGCCTCGTGAAACCATCATAACGCAGGAAAACCCGCCTCATCGGCTCCCCAGACACGGAACGGTTACGGTCGCATATCGAATCCCCCCACTGAACATTTCTGGCCAGGATTCGGTCGCCGGCACAGCCTCGTGAAACCATCATAACGCAGGAGAACCCGCCTCATCGGCTTCCCCGACCCGGAACGGTTAAGGCCGCATACCGGATCATTCGCTGGACATTTCTGGCCAGGATTCGGCCACCGGCACAGCCTCGTGCAACCCTCATACCGAAGGAAGACCAGCCTCACCGGCTTCCCCGACACGGGTCAACTCGGACCCCAAACCGGACCTTCCCGCTGGACACCTCTTGTCAATATATTTACCTTATTTAAACATTATAAATTCCGTTCAATAAACCACCATGACCCCGTGCTCCTAGTCTCTCTGTGGGGGTGGTAGAATCTCTTTTACAGGTAAACGAACTAACGGTAAGTCCTACACAAATAATTTCTGTAGGTCGACCTGGACACCCGCCAGCTACTCCCGGGTCGCTCCAAAAAGAGGTCATTACAGCACCTTTGGCTTATTATTTTGAGCGCCAGATGCACTCGTATTTATGGTTTGGTAACAGGCAGAAGGAAGCATCTCCGACCCCATAAAGTATATATAATATATTTTTGATCAGAGTCAACAGTTTTGGTTTTGGATCCCAATACCTGCACATTGTCCAGGTCTAGCACTATTTCCACATCTAAAGATGCCACCCTACCCTGGAGGTGTTGAGTGACCTCCCAACAAGGGTTTCGGGCTTGGAAGTGAGTTCGCTGTTTCCGGAAGACCTATTTTATAAAACTTTCTCAACATCTTTCGCACACTGACTGGTCCTAACTTTCTTCGTATATTCATATGGATGATAATATTTAAATTTGTTATTATACATTAAACTCTCTGTTTTATGCTTGGTTTGCTTTTGATACTCCACAATTATCTAACAGACCGTTATGGTTTTCCAATGAACTAACAAAGTTAAAGAATTAAAAGTCAAAAAAAAAAATATAAGCAAACATTCTCTCTCTTATATTTTTCTCGCTAGTCTATTGATCGTACCGATTTTGCCTCCCTAAATAATTTTTACTACAAGGATTATTTGAGAAAGTACAGACTTTCGATTCATCGAGAACCGAAAAACTTTCACGACTTTGTTAACTCGAAGCGGAAGGCGTGAACACCTTCAACAAACATTTTTTTTTAAGAGAGATAGATTTTATCGATCTGTTTGCTGACACTATATGAACCACTTTTTAAATTATTTCACTAATCTATGGAAAAAGTCTTAAATTTTCCTCTCTTGAAAAAGGAAATAAATTTAACTTTTAAATCTATAGAGGTATCTCCAATTGGTCTGCTATTCCCAAAACATTTGAGAAACTAAAAACTTCTCAACTTCACAACACAAAATTTATTTTTGTGGATATCATATATCTTTCATGTAAAATTCAAAGTGTTTTTTACAAGGGCTCTGTGTCTAAGACCTTCCTAGTCACGTCTGACGTACCCCAAGGAAGTCATTTTAGCCGTCGTTCATATCATAATCTCGCATACTTAAGTATGCGGATGATGTTAATTGTTTATTTATTGCTTGATTGATTGTTTTCAATCGTGGTGTGCAATAAATTTATTAAATCTAAATTGCAATAAATGTAAGCTTATGTCATTTTTTTGGGACATTTCGCATTTAAATATTATAATTATCACCTTAATGCAACACAACTTGAGCGAATATAGTTATGTATCCATTTTGATTAAAAATTAAAACATATTTTCTCTACTTTTAATATAGCCTTGGGTGTCTATGGATTTATTAAACCTTGGTCAAAGGAATTTAACGATCCCTACATAACGAAATATTTTTATGTCTCAATGGTTTGTCCTATATTTATACCAGCCTACCCAAAGGGTATAAGGGTATTATGGCTTTGTGCCGACCGAAAATATATGTAACAGGCGGAAGGAAGCATCTCCGACCCCATAAAGTATATATATTCTTGATCAGCGTCAACAGCCGAGACGATATAGCCATCTCCGTCTGTCCGTCCGTATGAACACCTAGATCTCAGAGACTATAAAAGATAGAGCAACAAATTTTTCGCGACAGTATGTCTCATTGTTGGACGCAGATCAAGTTTGTTTTTGATTTTGGCCACGCCCCTTTCCGCCCATGCAAATTTAAAAAAACTGAATTGCAAGCGTCGTTTTAAGCCTAGAATTTTGTTACGCACAAGACTAATCTCCATCTTACTGATCTCTGCGAATTTGGTTATAATCGGATAAAAAACACAGAAGTTATTAAGAGATTTCTTTTATAATGCGTTACCACGTGCAACTGCTAGTGCTGCCTAGTTAGTTGCTATGACACTCCTCGACATATTAATGGTGTTCAATAAACCAACTTAAGTGCCGCCAAGCTAATAGTTTCGAACAAAGAAAATTTTGATATATTATTTTGGTATTTTTTAGTATATTTTTTTGTATTTTTTGGTATATTTTGATGGTAAAATTGGATGGCGGGTGTCCCACAGTCGAGCAAATTTGACTGTAGCTTTCTTACTTGTTGTGTATGGATCTAATATCTGGTTTTCCCAGTATAAGATTTACCAAGAAAGTCCTAAATCAGTGCAAAAATAATTTTTTCTCTTTGCGCTTCGTAGTCTTAACTGGAGTCTTTCATTAAGATTGCTTTTATATCATAGTAGACCTTTAATTCCTAACCTTCCTTCTCTTTCCGACCGTATAATTATGCTAGGTGTAGTGTTTCTTCATAGACTAATTATTGGAATTGAAATTATTGAAATAGACTCTGAGCAGTTGACAAGGCAGACTAGAAATTTTAGTTCTGTCTCTTTTCCGTTATCGTACTTACTTTGCTAGTTACAATCCTCTTCAAATTCTATATATTTGTGTAAATTACAATACATTTTTTAATGTGTTTTGGAATTCTAACACTGTTTTTCAAATGAAAACCTTGCCTTCACAACATTTTTCTCTTATTGTTTTGCCCGTGCCTTCTGTGTCAACTGTTCGCGACATCCGTTTTTCGATCGTTATGCGGAGAACCCTTCAATCGGCTATGCGGGAGGTAGGTTGCGCCTGCCATGGTCCGCGCATTAACAAGCCCAAATTTGATGTCGCTGAGCCACTTCATCTTTCTGCCGTTAGTATTTTAACGTTCATGATTAGAAACATACAAAATATGATAAATTAACTCTTGTTTCCAATCAAGAAGGATACTGACTTTTTTCATTCAAGTTGTATATCCATAAAATTATAATTGTTTTAATCAGAAAAGCACCATAATATTGGATAAGTGCTACATTTAAATTAAAAAAATTTATAGTTCGACAAAATTGAGAGCAGTCAGATCATATTGCAATTTTATGCAATTTATGGGATCATTACAAGTCAGACAAAACTTAACATCATCCCCATTCTTAAATGAGAGACAGTGGATAATGAAAGCAGCAACGGGCCTAATGACTTCTTTTGGGTATGCCGGAATCAACTTAGACAGACTTAGACACAAATCCATTGTATAATTCTATAGGTATTTATTGAATTCTATATGAGAAATATGAAAATATTCACATTATTTAGTTTGGTGGAAATCCAAGAAGACTACGGTTGAAATTATCAAAAGCTTCACTTAAATAAGTCCATATAACATCCGCTATCATTTTAGATTGGAGTCTCTGATTTTCTTACAAAAGATGAAAAGTCATGCTGCAGTTAAGATGTATTTTCGGAATAGCATACAACTGGAAAATACCTTTATTGTTCTGAACATAAGATTTTTTTTTTTTTGAGAGTAGAATAATATAAGTTTCTTTCCACAAATTAAGTAAAAATCACAACTTATCAGTTATATTTTTAATAGTTGCCTCGCCAAATTACTTTAGCACGCGGTAAGAAGAAGTAAGCTGTCACTTGCTAAATGGCCAAAAAGGCAATTAATTTATTTGATATTGTACAGGCCAGGCATTTCCAATTGTTGATGAGGAACAGGTCTTTTGAAGAATATCGGCAAAGAGATCATCAATAGCATGAAATTGAATACTGTCCTATTTTCACAGATTACAAGTTCGTGAAAGTGTTGATGTCTTCCTCTTCAAATTAACGCTGAAACTTTAGTCTGCATCTTCTCAATTAATCCTCATAGGAATGGTTATTAAAGGTAAAGAAATCGGATCGAGCAACAAAAAAGGGAAAAATAATTAGAACTTGTAAGTTTAAGAAAAAAATTGAGAATGATTTGTTAAACTAGTCGTTCAAAAACAAAGAACTCGCTTGTCCAGTACAATAACCGAATCAGAAACTTTTGTTGGGAGATATATAAAAACCTTTAGGGTAGGGTGGTGGAAAAAAGGCTATTGGACTCACATAACGAAATCAATAAGATTTTGGCAATATTAAAGTCGCCCAGAAGTTTTAAGAAATCACGATCAGAGAGCATTTCAGAAATGCAATTAATTACTGAAGAATGAGAAAAAAAACAAAGGGTTATCTGAGACTGGATGTAAGCACAAGTAATAAAGATTATTAAACTACTAATTAATTTTACAGCCATAAGCTCAATATCTACATCACTACATAAAACTATAAGCTCTGGCGAGATATCAGCATCGACAGCTATAAGAACACCACCATTGCAACATAGCATGCATACATCTCTATAAGCTGAAAATTTGTTAGTAAAGCTTTCTATATTAACCAAGTTTCAATAACATGAAAAAAGATAGATTAACTATTTAATAAAGGTTGCTTAGTTTACTGCAAAGCCCTTTTACATGTTAGTAAAGTTCAACTATCAGTGTAATTTGAGGCTTCGAAAAACCACCCTCCAAATCGGAGACCAAGCGTGCGGATCTAGCTGCATAGAGTCTCATTGAGTTCATTTCAATAATATCTGAAAAGAGAGGGCGACAAATGAATGCTAAAAGTCGAGGTCGACAACCAAAATAAGGCGCTGCCAAGATTCGCCAAGTAGGGCGCCCATCAACTGTCGCAGTTACCTTAAATATAGTGTGCAGTGGACTTGGTACTGGTAATCCAAAGAAAAGGTCCATCTTTCAATAACAACACAACTCCATATGTGCAATCGGGATGTCTGTGTGAGCGTGAGAACGAGCAGTTAATAAAGCACACATCTAATAATTATCAAAAGTCCGAGACAAAAAGAAGTTCTCTAATGGATATATCGATAAATAATATGCAGTCTTAATTAAAATTAAACAAGGAATAATTTTGTACACGCAAACCCATGGGGTCCCGAAAATGTATGTAACATGTATCTCCGACCCCCAAGTATATATATTTAGCATCAACAGCCTAAACGATATAACCATTTTCGTCTGTTTTTCTGTGCGTTCGTCATACGAACACCTTGATCTCAGAGACTATAGGACCTAGAGCAACCACAATATGGGGGCAAAATGTTTTATTATTGCACGCAGATCGAGTAAGTTATTTTTTTTTTAATTTTCCTCCCACTCAAATCGATAAAAGTTAAATGTTAAATGTTAATTTTTGATACACACAATTTAGTTTCATTCAGACAATAAACACTCATAAGATACACACACATAAGATGCACTTCCACCTGTACAGTTGCTACGTCACTCAGTAATATAATAATGGTATTTAACAATCCAATCTAACAATTTTGAGATTTGTATATTCTCTTATATGCTTATTTCGATGCTCGCTGTTAAATATTGTTGTATTTAGATAAAAGTGGGTGACGGGTATTTCACAGTTTACCAAACACGACTGAAGCTTTTTTACTTGCAAAATTTATTCCCACAATTTTAAGTTCGCTCCCTCTCTTACACCGGTAACTTAACTTATAAGTAAATTAAAAATTAAATTGATATCAAGACAATTAGATGAAGTGAATTTGTTATAGGAAATTAACCTCATAACTGTCAATATTAAAGTCAACCAAATTTGTTTAATCAGTGAGATTTTCCGATCGTATGAGAAATTAAAATTTTCCACATTTAAAGAAACATTAATTTTAGACTGATAAAAAGGTCCTTATATTATCAGATGAGGTTTCAGGGTCAAGCCCAGAACCAAAAATTAGTTTCATAAATGGTATACCCACTAAAGTGTTTTGAGGAACTATAGCTGAAGTTGAGATAGGTGCTGATCGAAATAGGATATAGATTATGTTGAATTTCTTCAACAATAACAACTTCTGCGAGTATCGTGACTAGAACGTGGTGAGAACAAACGACTTTATTGGGTACCGTGCAATCAATAAGTCAAGTTGGAACGTGTTCATGAACATGAAGTTTGTTTGGGCCTGTGGACTTAGTCAAGGAATTCATGCAATTAAACCCAAAGTCAAAAGTATAGAAACTATCCGCAAATGTTTTTAAAACCTGCGCATAGAACTTGAAGGTCTTTTTTTGTTTTTCCTCTAAGTCCTTAGCGTTTTTTTCAACATCACTGCATGAGTCACGCGTCCACCTTAAACCAGATCTAAATCCAAGCAGTAGTGAGTGTCGAACACCGCCCGAAAAGTTCCCAGGGATAATAGCAAGCGCCGAGCTGATTAGAGTCGAAGGGTAAAGAAGTGTTCGGAACACCCAAGTTTGGTAAATGTATAAGTATGTCGAGTACTATCCGAAGTACCTCGAAAGCGAACCCCGCGTACCGAACAAGCGAGTTGCGCACACTTGGAGTACATCCGGGATCAAGTTTTCGTTTGAGTAAAATCGTAGGAGTAATAGACAGAAGAACACAACGAAATCATTGGCGGTATGAAACCAACAGTTCGGAGTATAAAAGGAACTGTGTTGTTGGTATCAGGTTGTACCCGGGCGGGTAAGAAGGTTTAATCGCATTATTAACAGAGCTTGGCCATATCCAGGAAGGGTAGATGGAACACTGACAGGAAGTGTGGACGAGATTAAAGGCTAGGTAAACATAGTACACGAGTGTGTCAGCAGACGTGCAGGAGGAAGAATACATTGACGAAAAACACAACGGCTTTCAGACACACTCAGAACGTTCGGAAGATGCATGTTATCACAGAAACGAAGAGAATCATCCGTAGGACTTCGGCGAAATAAGGCTGAACACAACTGTGTTCTTTGGATGTATCCATGCTCGCTGAGGCTTCACACCACTCTGCTCTACTCCCCATGTCAATGGCTTTGGTATCAGAAGTCGGTCGAAAGTGCCATCTGAACTTCGACGGGCACACGGATCCCTTGAACTTTCTGAAGAGTCTAGGCGAACCCTAGCTAATGGAGTAGATCAAGATCAGCTACCATGAGCAATTGGAGAAGTATTTAAGAACCACGCGGTCCAATGGTCGGCATCTAGTCGAGTGCGTAACGCGCTATGCAGCAAATGTGAGGACCCGCTGGCAGTAGATATCCGTTAGCAATAAAGGCACCAATAGTGAATGCACGTAAATGTTAACAATACTGCAGCTCCACCTGAACCACTGCGTAGCCGTCCACACAATGCTCCACCAAACAGTTCGTAAACTTTTGGTGGATATGGCAACTGTGTTCTTCGGGGATAACTGAGCGACGATTAGTTGTTTAGCTGGTATGTGGGTCTTAATCGCAGGAGATTTCAACGCATGGTCGGAAGATTACTGCAGCGTAACAAATAACACAAGAGGGAAGTTTTTACTGAATCACTGAATAACATGCGGAGGCAACATATTTTTGTGAGACCTGTCACTCGCCTGCAGTCCGCTCTGGCCCTTGATAGACTTTGCCATCACCGATGGAACGTAAAGAAGAACCCAACGGCAATCGCCTCATCACTCGACGGATTGCTCTCAGAAGGAAACGCAGAGCAATGAGCAGAAGCTCTCCATCACCGCAGCCTGCAATACCAGCATGCAGCAGAGGTGAGCACTAAGTCGGCACGGGCAGCCTGTATATTGATGTATATACACTAAGCGCATGCTGCAGCGCTCCGGAAGCCGACCAGATTTTGGTGCAAGAAGACAGGACTACTGCGACCCCAGATACGAGAACATAGTAAGGCTATAAAGGACAGCAAAACAGAGGGCTATCTGGAGAAGTGCTATGACGCGAAACATATATCTGGGCATGGCAAAAGGCTGGTAATGAAAAAGTTTAACAGTGACCTTCAAAGTGTCTGGTGAGGTGCCGCACGGATAGGTTCTTGGTCCACTACTTTAGAACACAATATACGACAGGATCCTCCGGCTGCAAATACCACGAAACATCACCTGGATGACGCAGAGCAGTAAATCGGCTGCGGCCTTTCATCGTTCATTGAGTCAAGTCGTGTTTTATCGAGCTCTGCATAATATCGGTTGATTTGAGTGAAGTTAACGGTTAATAATATAAAATAAATAAATAATTCGAAAGCGAAAGAGACGCTCTGTGCGATGCAATATCGGTCAAATATATATTGTGATTCTTTATCTAAAAAACAAAAAAAACCATAAATAAATAATAAAACTATGAGTCAGAACGACACTCGCGCTTAGCGTCAGCGCGAGCAAGACTTATGCCTCCCCGTCAACTGCAAACGTAGACAACGAGGGGTCAATAACCCATAGCCCAACGAACCTTCTTTTATCAACAAATCAAGAAAGAGCGCGGCTCTTTCTCCCGCAATTCTAGTTCCGACACAAACTCCGCTATCTCCAACAACAACTGCTGGACCAATATCGACAGCCCGCTCTACTTTGTCGTCAGCTGCACCCGCTCACACTCTCACTGAGTCAGCGAAAACCAAAGCGCAAGCACCAAACGGTACTGCTGCACTTCCAGCAAATCAAAACCAAAACAAAAAAGTTGGGTCGATCTTACAGACTGGATGGACCACTACATTACAATAAAGCGAAGGCTTAGCCCAAAAAATTCTGATGCTGAAAACAAGCTAATAAATATACGCGACAATTCTACCCTGATCATCAATGCAGCCCCTGCAAATACCAACAGATTCGCTTTGCTGGCAGATACCGCTGAGGACGTGCCACTGGGATCCTTCGATAACGAACCGAAGTAAACAAAGCCTCCCCCAATTTACATCCGCGAGAAGAGCACAAGCGGTCTGGTAAAACTCTGATTGGCCTTATTGGAAAAGATAGCTTTAATATAATTCCCCTCGTAAGAGGTGCTATTAATGAAATCAAACTTAAAACGAAAACTGAGGACAGCTACAGAAAAGTCACAAACTATCTTACTGCACAAAAAATATGCTTCTTTACCTATCAGCTTAAAAGCAGCAAGGGCCTACAAGTAGCTCTGAAGGACATTGAGTCTGATGTTACGCCCGAAGAGATAACTGAGGCGCTAAAGGAAAAGGGATTTTGCGTCAAAAGCGTGTTTGTCAGACCGTTGTACGAGTTGGTAGCGTTTTTTAGTGCGATGCTTCGTCGGTAGGTGTTGTCCGTCTTTTGTCGGTGAAAAATAAAAACTAACAAATCTAAAGTGGATACAAATTAACGAATTTGAAATCAGTAGTCTAAACTACATGAATAATAATTGACAGGCAGCTTGCGCAAAGTAACGCCAAAAAAAAAATATATATTTACAACTGGTGTTATGATAGTGCAAGTGCATATTTGACTTAAATAAATAAGTGCCACGCGTAATAAGCTCGAAAAATGAGCAGCGATTTAAAGAGTGAGGGTAGATGATCCGTAAATCCAAGAAACGCTTGTTACTCTTACTTCTCAACACGCGATATCGTTGAAGAAAGCAAGTCAACAAAGTGCAACCCGGCTCTACTGACCGTCGACAGCAAGAGAGCGAGCTCTTGCTCACCCACTCTGCTCACCCCAACTCCTACATCATGGAGCTGCCAATGCCCAACACAAGCAGCAAGGGACTGCAAGTTGTGCTAAAAGGAATCGAACCTGACGTCGCCGCCTCTAAGATTCAAGAAGCCCTTAAAGCCAAGGGCTTCTATGCCAAAAATGTTAGCAACATTATCAACAGAAATAAAAAGCCGCAACCACTCTTCAAGGTCGAGCTCGAACCAGATTACAAAGCCTTATAGAAAAACGAAGAGCACCCGATCTACAATGTGCAGCTCTTACTGCATCGAAGGATCACCGTGGAAGAACCACACAAACGCGACGGCCCTTTACAATGCACAAACTGCCAGGAGTATGGACATACAAAGACATACTGCACACTTCGGGCAGTCTGCGTTGTCTGCGGAGACTTCCACAACTCCGTAAACTGCCCCGCAAACAAAGAAAACCCATTAAAGAAAAAATGTGGCAACTGTGGAGGAAACCATACGGCAAACTACAGAGGTCAAGCGGACGATTCCCTTGCCTGGGGATGAATACCACATTAACTCTCCTCCAAGAGATGGGTATGTATCCCCAAGTAAAACTACATAGCTCTAAGAAGACCAACCAGTGGATCAAGAATATGAGCCATGCTGTTTTAAATAAGGGCTGGGAAGATTTTGTCACCCCCTGGGGCTTTGAAAGGAGCAAAAGAATCTACAGCCCATTTGACCTTTTCGGGGTCGAAGATGGATCCAGATAGCCTGAATCTGCGTGAGTCCGGTGACAAAGTGGCGTCATCGCGACCGGAGAGATGTGGATTCGCCACAGAACCCGGGAAGTGGACTTGCAGTAGAAGCTCAAGTGTTTCCCTGCGATCTTGAGTGAAAAAGCCGTCTGCTCTTTGAAGAAGCCCTATTCCATTAGACGACCCTTTAGCCAATACTTTATGGAGCCTCGCTGCCTCTGCCAACGATTCTAAGCTACCACAGTAGCTTCGCCATGTATCACGTTTAGCTCGTCTAATGCTTTTGTTGTGGTTGGTAAGAGCGTCCCTATAGACGTCCCAACTAGCACGGTTAGATTTAGACTTATTAAAAATGCTTCTAACCCTCCTTCTAAGGACAGCCAGTTCCTCATTCCACCACGGAATTTTCCGATTGACCCTTAGGGTCTTCTGGACTGAGCTGTCCTCGAAGGATGAGATAAGTACATCTTGGAGCAGATTGGCAGCGAGTTCTATCTCACTGATAGAGTTAGGATTGCTGACCAATAGGTCTGCTTTGAAAGCTACAGAGGCTTTAAAGAGCTCGCAATTTGTCTTTTTGGGATAGAAGGAGTTTTGGCGAATTTCGACTTGGCCAGGAAGGTCAAACCTGATGTGCTGATGGTCTGATAAAATGGCTTCGTCTGTGACCCGCCAATTAACCTCGATAGCGATATCGAGGTGCTGATTAGGGTGAGATCTAAAACCTCTTCCCTAATAGCATTAATAATAGTGGGTTTGCACCCTATGTTAGCTACATCTAATTGCAACACAATAAGTAGTCTAAGAGGGACTCACCACGTTTGTTTATGTCGCTGCTCCCCCAGATCGTGTGATGTGCATTGGCATCACAGCCGATCACGAGCGGCTTGTTGTTGCGACGACAGAATTCCACCAGCCGCTGGACCTCTGCTGGGGGTACATCATCCACATCTTCCGGGAAGTATGCGGAGGCGATCACAACTTCCCGGACACCGTCTGCAGTGGCTACCTCAATAGCCGTTGCTACCAGGTCTCTGTGGATGAAGTTAGTTAGTTAGTGACACTGTTATCCATAAGTATGGCAGTTCGCGAGGCACCTCCCATACGGTCATATAACAACTTACATGATCCACATGAAAGTCCACGTATTTGGCCACCAATCAACCATGGTTCTTGAACGAGAGCCAAGTTGATTTGATCATCACAGACGACCCAGCATAGTGTGGCCGACGCTCCTCTAGTGTGGTGCAGGTTCGCCTGGAGCACTTTAAGTTTACTCATCTTCCCTCCTAGTCTCTATCACACTCTCAAAGAGTACGGTCGCGCAGACGCACAGACAAAAATCAAGATCAATAAGCAAACCCAATAACCAAAAAAATAAAAAAATACCAATAAGCAAAACCAACAAGCTAAACACAAAAACAGCTTGCAGTGAAGCATCTATAAATAGAACAAACAACTGATAAGAGACTGCAGCTTAGCTGCTATTAAGCAGCAAAACTATGACTTCAAACGGAGCTGGTGACAGCAATAATTTTGCGTGGCAAAAGGTGCCAACTAATCCACACTCAATTAAGCGAAAAAACGAGAACTCCCCAGCTGTGACGAGAAAAATTTCAGCCATAGATTTTGGACCCGGTACATCCAGAAATGCTAACCATTTTGCCCTATTGGCAGACACGGATGATGAAGCTCCTAACCCTACAACAACGAACCCAACACTGGATGAGGAAATGGATAAAGATTTGCCCTCTGAAAAACCACCACCAATTTTCGTGTCCAATGTGAGTGATATAAATGGATTTCTCCAATACCTCAAGCCATATAAGCGCTAGTCATTTCACTTATAAATCACAACGAGACGGACATGTTCGAATTATGGTGAAGAGCGTCGAAAAATTCAGGGACATAGTAAAAGTTCTAAAGATAGATAAGATAAGCTACCATACATTTCAGCTCAAACAGGATAGGGCATTTAGGGTTGTAGCCAAAAACATTCATCACTCTACACAAGTTGAAACTATAAAGGAAGCTCTAAAATCTGAAGGCCATGCAGTTAGGGGGATTCATAACATTCAAAGCCGTATTACCAAGGAACCACTACCGATGTTCTTTATAGATTTGGAACCACAAAACAATAACACGGAAATCTACAAAATCAGGCACATTAATAATGCAATTGTAACTATAGAACCACCAAGGAGAGTGAGTGACATGATGCAATGTTTTCGATGCCAAGAATTCGGGCACACAAAGACATACTGCAATAAAACATTCAAGTGCGTTAAATGTGCTCAGAATCACCCAAGCGTAAACTGTCCAAAGGAAAAGAATGCACCAGCCACATGTGCCAACTGCCATGAAAATCATGCTGCTAGTTACAAAGGTTGCAGAATCTACCAAGACATTGCCAAACACCAGACTAATGCATCCAAAACCAGGCAAGCACCAACTGTAGCTCGTGATCGACAGAATCTGACAACAAATATTCCGACAAGGCCAAACCAAGAAAACGTTTACTCTAACCAACTAAATTATGCGCAAGTGAGGTGAGGCTTTACCACAAGAAAAATCAGCACTAGATAGAATTGAGCAATTATTAATAAAACAATCAGAGCTTACAACCAATCTGCTCAACATGATAATGTTGCTTGTAAATAAATTATGCAAGTAGATCTTCGTATAGCCATATGGAATGCCAATGGGCTTTCCAATCATCGAAATGAAATAACTCTATTTATTAAAACTAACAACATTGACATAGTTCTTATATCAGAAACACATTTTACAAAGAAAAATTATATAGCCATTAATGGGTACTATATAGTAAATACTAATCACCCATCAGGTAGAGCACAAGGTGGATGTGCAGTTATTGTTAAAAGAAACTTAAAAAATAAAACACTAGACAGCATCAGCACAAACAATATGCAAGTTGCAGCGATCCAAATTCAATGTATGCATGCAAATATTTCTGTAGCTGCAGTGTACCTACCACCAAGATATCCTTACAAGCTTGACAACTTCAATTCTCTCTTTCAAGCACTTGGCAGATGCTTTATTGCCGTGGGCCACTATAATGCCAAACACCCATAGTGGGGATCGAGATTAGTAAATCCGAAAGGTGCTGAACTGTACAAATGCATAACCAACAATAAGTTCTCAACCTTATCTACGGGCAAGCCAACGTACTGGCCAACTGACCCCCGCAAAATTCCTGATTTGCTGGACTTTATTGTCTACTCTGGTCTACCACAAACCAGGTTCAAAGTAGAAGAGAATTTTGATCTTAGCTCCGATCACTCGCCGATCATAGTGACCTATGGTCAAACAGTTTGTTTCAAGCAGAAGCCTTATAGAATAATAAATGCAAAAACGAACATAACTGCTTTTAAAAACTGGCTTGAAGACCGAACTTGTCGAGACATATCGCTTAAATCAGGTGACGAAGTTGATCTTGCAATTGAGGCATTCACCAACTCAATCCATGCAGCTGGACACATGTTCACACCACCACCAAACGAAAATCAAATCAGACACACATTTCTACCTCTAGACCTGAGAGCACAAGTTGCTGAAAAAAGGAAACTTCGAAAAATTTGGCAATTTACGCGAAGTCCAGTTGACAAAAGAAAATTCAACAGGGCAGCAAAGGAATTAAAAAGCAGACTTTGGGAAATTAAAAATGAAGCAACAGGCGCATACCTAAGAAACCTTGACCCATATACAAGCGAACTTGACAATAGCCTCTGGAAAGCAACTAAATATCTCAAAAGACCAACCCGAAGAGCTACCACAATAGTCGACAGCAGAGGCCAACGGTGCAAGGGCAATGACGAGAAGGCTGAGGCGTTTGCAGAACATTTAAGCTCAGTTTTTAAGCCAAATCCGGAAAACCACCCAGACTTCGTAGATGAGGTACATCACTTTCTCGAATCTCCCTGCCAGATGAGCTTCCCAATAACCCAAACAACCTTCACAGAGGTAGAAGAAGAGATAAAGAAGTTAAATAGGCAAAAATCAGCAGGATATGACAAAATCTGTGCAAACACAATCAGAAATCTCCCGCCGAAGTGCATCCGATTGCTGACGTATATTTATAATGCCATGATCAGACTTGAATACTTCCCGAGTCAATGGAAATGTGCGGAAGTAATTATGATCGCTAAACCCAACAAGCCGGAAGGCTGCACCTCGTCTTACCGTCCCATTTGTTTGCTGGTGACATTCTCTAAGGTATTTGAGCGAATACTTTTGAGAAGAATGTTGCCTGTGCTGGATGAACTTAATATCATACGCGAACACCAGTTTGGGTTCAGAAGGGGACATGGAACGATCGAGCAATGCCATCGGATCACGCATACAATCGTCAATGCATTTGAGTACAAAAAATACTGCACAGGGGTATTCCTTGATGTCAAGCAGGCCTTCGATAAAGTCTGGCACGCAGGGCTACTCTATAAAATTAAAAAATGGCTACCCGCACCATATTTCCTCATAATTCAATCGTACTTGAAAAACAGAGTCTTCTATATGCACGAATACGACGAATCGTCCAGGTTACATACTGCTCACGCTGGAGTCCCACAAGGGAGTGTTCTAGGTCCAGTATTATACACAATTTTTACAGCTGATTTGCCCACAACTGATGCTGTTGAAATTGCAACATATGCTGACGATACTGCAGTCATTGCTACGGGCAATGTCCGACACGAAGCATCCAATCTACTTCAAGAAGAACTTGGTCTAATTGAAGCGTGGTTGGAGAGGTGGAGAATAGTGGTCAACGCCCAGAAATCAGTTCAAGTCACATTTTCCCTGAGACCTGGGAATTGTCCTCCTGTAATGCTCAATGGGACTTACATACCCGTTAGTGAAACGGTGAAATACCTTGGAGTACACCTGGACAGACGACTAACCTAGAAGCAGCACATCAAAGCGAAGCAAATGCAGCTCAATGCAAAAACATGAAATATGTACTGGCTGTTAGGTCCACGTTCCCAGCTCAGCTTAGAGAACAAAATTCGTTTATACAAGGCAATCCTTAAGCCAGTATGGACATATGCGATGCAATTGTGGGGAACAGCAAGTAACTCAAATATCGAAATATTGCAAAGGTTTCAGTCCATGACACTTAGAACAATAACAGGTGCTCCTTGGTATATGTCCAATTATGACATTCACAAAGACCTAAACTTACTTACGGTTAAAGAAGAAATAAAAAGAAATGCTACGAGGTATATTAACAGACTACACAACCACGAAAACATCTTGGCAATAGGTCTATTAGACAATACTAGCAGTCTTAGACGATTAAAAAGATTTCACACGCTAGACTTGTCACATAGATTGCTTTGGGAGCTGAATTCTTTAGGATCAATTTGACCCTGCCAACGCAGAATTTCACCTTCCCTTGGCACTCCGTCAGAGCCCTGTACAACTCCTCGTCAACCAACATTGCGAGGTGAGTCGTTGTGCCGTTCAGGCTGTGCTGCATCACCCGCCACAGCTTCGTGGAGAAGCTGCTGGCTTCCTGGAGCCCAATGAATTCCAGGATGGTTGCAGGAGTAAACTCAGCACTACTGGGAAAGTAACTTCTGATGAGGTGAGCCTTGGGGAACTCCGTTTCCTCCAGCAATTTGACGTCAGGGGCGCTGATGGACCTGATGTGTCCAACAGCTCCCCTGACCCAATTGGCAGTGCTGCTATCGTCGCACACCAAAAGCAGCCACTCATTTCGGGGTATACAGCCCTCGAAACCTGGACTAACCTTTGGTGTAGAGTGCAATAGCACCGCCTTTAATATGCTGAATTTCAACGTAGCCAACTGCTCCGCTGAGAGGGGTTTGGTTGAATCAGCCGAAGTGAAGCCCAATTTCACGCTGCTAACCACTTGGCTGAAGAGTGGTTTCATGGACTCCCTATGAGTCTTTTTGGGCCTCTTTGAAGAGCTAGTGGGCTCGACGATGATATCGTCACCGCGCGTCCGTTTAGCCTTGGTGTTAACGAGGGGCGCAGTGGCGATAGCCAGAGCCTCCTCTCTGTTAGAACCCTTTGCGAGTGCAGCTTTAAAAATCTTCTTCTCGCGACTGTTCAGTTTAATAAACGCGTCCTTAGATTCCAGCCACAGCAAATGGATCTGAGAGCCTGCTTCCGTAAGGCCTGACCTCTGAGAGGCCACGGAAGCGTCGTCAGCAAAGCTGATTCGGTCGCAGTTAGCTTCCTCGTCCGAGGACAATACCTCGACGGGTTGCTGCTGGACTGAACCGCTACTGGACGGAAGTTCAGCACTAGCGAACCATGTGTCCAAGGGAGTTCGTGACCTATTCGGGTCCCCTAGAATACTAGAGGCGAGACCCGTAGTATTGGAGGTGGAAGCCAGCAGCCCCCTGGCTGCAGTGCTGGTGTAGGGGTCAGACATGAAGGCATCGTCCAGAGATGATACTTTTAAAGCCATATCAGACTTTTCTATTTTGAAATTTTGATCCATAAATTAAAGATCCCACAAGTAGGCGGGAAGGTAAGGTCATCCACGGCATAGCCCGCATACCGTGGAAAGTCTAAATGAAACTGGAGGACGACAGGTATTCACAGTCCGCATACTAGAGACCGGGCTACCCCCCGGCCATGCATCCATCAGCGTATGCTGTTCTGCATTGGATTGGGGTGATTTATAGATTCACGATCTTCGCCCGACTACAATTAGTCAGCACCTCTAGCAGAGACATGACCGTGCTAGGGGTCTGCTTCCAGCCGCCCTCGCGTGGAGAGTATAGTCGCACTTCCGACAGTAGGAGCAAGAACGGTACGTGCCCCAGCCAATACTGGGATTACATGTTGGTCCCCTTGCTTCCTCCGACGGCCGACGTCCATCAAGAAGGATACCTAAATCAGTTACTGCCTCTATTCGCTCAAGTTGTGTATCAATAAAATTATTTGTGTATCATATAATACTTATTTAAATGGGGAATGCCCCTGAAAAATGTCATAAGTTTAAATTTTGGAAATTAAGATTTCATAAATTTATAGCACACCACGATTGAAACCAATCAAGGTCAGATTGCAATCTGGGGCTATATAGGGGATGATTAAAAGTCAGACAAATCTTAACATCATCCGCATACATTTCTGAGTAATGTAAACAGCAATGGGCATAATTCCTTGGAGTACGCTATAAGTGACTTGGACGGTCTTAGACAAAGAGCCCATGTAAAATACCTTTTGAATTCTTCATGAAATGTATAATATGAGGATATCCATAAAATTAAGTGTTGTGGAGAAGGTTAAGCATATATAATAAAAGACTATGGTTGGTAGAATCAAAAGCCTTACAGAAATCAGTTTAAATGACATCCGTTTGTATGTTTGATTGGATCCCTTCTGTAATATGTTTTTTACACGTTGAATGAATCTTGGGAGACGAGGCACATCCGTGCCGATTGATTGCTGTTTTTAGAATCTTTTATTCAAGTCCAAAGTGTGAGCGCGCAAGCTCTGATTCTTATATCTAACACTTATGTTTGTAATTATGTACTTATGTACTAAGAGGAATGTTCATGTATATTTGAATATGTGTATATATTCATAAGCGGGCTAGCGCTGCGTGGGAAGCGCGCGGTCAGCATAACTGTAGGTATGTATGCATGTACATACGTATGTATGTACGCCGCGTTCAAGCAGAAGGCTTGAAGCGCAGGCTCCAATTACTTTATTCGCGACATTGCCGTTGTATATTTATGCAACGACAATGTTGTTGTATATTCATATTCATATGTTTAGAGCATGAGTTGTGCAGAAGGCACTTCAATGAACATATGTACAATATATATATGTACATTGTTACTCATGCTATGAGTCGCTTATAGTGCGCTCATTGTTCTTTATGAAATGATGCACATGTATTTATGTACATGTACATCTTGAGTCGCCAACATGCGCTCGTTTATTAGGTATTCTTTGAACATGTTAATGTAGGTATTTGAATACTCTACACCTCCCCTTTTAAAAGAATAACGCAGTATTTGCGTAGTTATTCCAATTTTAATGTTTATTTCTATTTATTAATATATAGTTATATATATATATATTTTTTTTTTGGTTGATCAGACCGTTTTTTTTTTTCTGGTAATTTGTATTTTATTAATATGTTAATAAAAATTGGTTTCAAAATATTCTTGATGCAAATGCAATAATTTTTTTCCGTAAATATACGTTTAATTAAATTTATATATTGTTTTTTTTTTTTAAAGTTGAAATTTTATTCGTTAAAAATTTTTAACCTATCTTTATGAACTACCTGTGTTTATACCCGCCTACCCAAAGGGTAGAAGGGTATTATGGCTTTGTGCCGACCGAAAATGTATGTAACAGGCAGAAGGAAGCATCTCCGACCCCATAAAGTATATATATTCTTGATCAGCGTCAACAGCCGAGACGATATTGCCATGTCCGTCTGTCCGTCTGTCCGTCCGTATGAACACCTAGATCTCAGAGACTATAAGAGATAGAGCAACAAATTTTTCGCGACAGTATGTCTTATTGTTGCACGCAGATCAAGTTTGTTTTTGATTTTGGCCACGCCCCCTCCCGCCCCCGTAAATCGAATAAAACCGAATTGCAAGCGTCGTTTTAAACCTAGAACGTTCAATTTTGGTACGCACAATACTAATCACCATCTTAATGATCTCTGCGAATTTGGTTACAATCGGATAAAAAACACAGAAGTTATTAAGATATGACTTTTATAAGGCGCTACCACGTGCAACTGCTAGTGCTGCCTAGCTAGTTGCTATGACACTCCGCGACATAATAATGGTGTTCAATAAACCAACTAAAGTGCCGCCAAGCTAATAACTTCGAACAAAGAAAATTTTGATATATTATTTTGGTATTTTTAGTATATTTTTTTTTAGTATATTTTTATACTATTATATAAATATAATATTTTGATGGTAAAATTGGGTGGCGGGTATCTCACAGTCGAGCAAACTCGACTGTAGCTTTCTTACTTGTTTTTCCTTATTTTTAGTGATAACTATATTTTCGTTACGTCCTATTTCCTTAACTGTGTATGGTCCTAAATAATTATTTTCCAATTTATGACCTACTTCATTCTTTAAACGTACTTTATCTCCCATCTTTAAATCAAAATTATTAATATTTTTATCGTATATTAACTTCCTATGAGCTTTTGCTTTTTCTTCTAATCTAAATCTGACTTCTTTAGCATAATCGTCTATGTTATGTATAGGTGTTATTCTATCAGATTTGTTAAAATCAATGAATTGTCTTGGTAATCTTCCAAAGACTAATTCGTATGGACAATAGTCATGTATTACCGAGGGTGTGGTATTGAAACAATAAGTAAAATATTGAATCCAAACATCCCAGTCAGTTCTATTAACAGAAATGTATGAACGAATGTATTCATTGAATGTTCTGTGACTACGTTCTATTGTCCCCAAGGTCTGGTGGTGGTGTGCAGTAGATGTAATGTTTTCAATTTTCATGTACTTGCATAAGTCAGTAATCAATTGGTTTTTATACTCTGTTCCCATGTCCGTAATGAACGTCTTCATTGGACCGTACTTGAGTATAAAATTTTCGAAAATAGCTTTTGCAACTGTTTTTGAGCTTTTATTTGGGATCAGTATCGTCACCAAATATTTAGTCAAATCGCAAATGATTGTGACTGCATACTCATTTCCTTCTTCTGTTCTAGGAAGTGGACCAATGGTATCACTCAGAACTGTGTCAAATGCTGTTGCTGGCGTATCTGTTATAGTCATGGGCGTTTTTGTATGCCTCATTGTTTTAGCTTGCTGACATTTCCAACAAGTCTTTACATATCTGGTAATTATCTTAGTCATATTAGGCCAATAGTAAAAATTTATAATTTTTCTCAAGGTTCTATAAATTCCTGAGTGGCCTCCCTCTGCGGGGTCATTATGATATTTAGACAAGATTGCATTTATTTGAACAATATCATTTTTATCTATCTTTGTTACTTTATTTAGTAGCGCTACTTTAAGAAACTTTAATATTTTTTTAAATTCCTTTATTGTGATAGATTTGAAAATCTCATCACTTGGTGACATTTGCAGTTGAGTGACTTTATTTATACCAGCTTCTTGAATAAGCTTTTGGAAGAATTGATCTAAATCGAATTTTCCATTAGAATAAAATTGTTCCACATCAAATCTTGCAATAACTTGTTTACCGTTTTTTAACAAACACTTATGTTTGTCTAACTTTAGTAAAATAAATTTCTTGGCATCAACATTGTTGATTACCTGATAGATATTGGGCATTTTTATTACTTTCTCTTTCTGTTCATGCATTTTTTCTTTTTCATTAAATGCGCAGGTATTTTATTGTCTTGCTGAAGCTCTCGATGTGACCTTCAGCACTTGTCTATTCATTGACTTAAGCTCTCCGATAGTTATTCGGGATAGAGCATCTGCTACTTAGTTATTTTTCCCCTTAAGGTGTTCAACAGTAAAATCATATTCCTCAAGGTCCAATCTCATTCGTGTCAATTTTGAGCTTGCACTCTTCATGTTCGTTCAAAACTATAGAGGTATCTCCAAGTTGTCTGCTATTCCCAAAGCATTTGAGAAACTAATAACTTCTCAACTGCAACACTGCTGTAAATCTATAATTTCACCCTACCAGCATGGGTTTGTGAAATGTAGGTCTACTACCACTAACTTATTAGAATTCTCATCAATTGTTATTGAAGGGTTCCAATCAAAAATGCAAACGGATGTTATTTACACTGATTTCAGTAAGGCTTTTGATTCTGTCAACCATAGTCTCTTATTATACAAGCTCAATCTTCTTGGATTTCCACAGAACTTAATTTTGTGGATATCTTCATATCTCTCATTTAGAATTCAAAGAGTATTTTACAAGGGCTCTGTATCCAAGACAGTCCAAGTCACTTCCGGCGTACCCCAAGGAAATCATTTAGGCCCATAGCTGTTCACATTATTTATATATGATCTACCGTCCGTTATATCATACTCTCGCATACTTATGTATGCAGATGATGTTAAGATTTGTCTGACTTTTAATGATCCCATATATAGCCTCAGATTGCAATCTAATCTTGATTGTTTTCAATCGTGGTGTGCTATAAATTTATTAAATATTAATTGCAATAATTGTAAACTTATGACATTTTTTTTTAGGGGTATTCTCCATTTAAATAAATATCATCTTAATGATACTCAACTTAAGCGAATAGAGTCAGTAACTGATTTAGGTATCCTTCTTGATTCAAAATTAAAGTTTGACAAGCATATTTTGGCTGCTTCTAATAGAGCCATGGGTGTCCTTGGATTTATTAAACGTTGGTCAAAAGAATTTAACGATCCCTACATTACTAAACACTTGTACATCTCACTGGTTCGTGCTATTCTTGAGTATGGATCTAATATCTGGTTCCCCCAGTATAGGGTTCATCAAGATAGGCTTGAATCAGTGCAGAAACAATTTGTTCTTTTTGCTCTTCGTAGTCTTAGCTGGAATCCCACAATTAGATTGCCTTCGTATCGTAGTAGACTTTTATTACTAAACCTTCCTTCTCTTTCAGACCATAGAACTATGCTAGGTGTAGCGTTTCTACATAGACTAATCATTGGCGAAATTGACTCATTGCAGTTGACAAGTCAGATTAGCTTTGCCGTTCCGGTCAGAACGACTAGAAATTTTCTTCCCCTCTCACTTTCCCGTTGTAGTACTAACTATGCCAGTCACAATCCTTTCCGTATTTTATGTGTAAATCATAATAACTTTTCTAGTCTAGTTAATAATACTAACACTACCTTAGAAATTAAAACATTACTCCTAGATATATTAGCTCGTATTTAAGAATAGTTCAAATTATTATTATTATTAGTAGTAATAGTATTATTATTATTTTATTCTTTTTGTTAATACAATTTGGTTGTTTTGTCTGTGTTAATTGTTCACGACCTCCGTTCCCGCACGTTATGCGGTTGCCCCTCGGTCGGATGGGCGGGATGGACAAGCCCGAGCTTGGTGTCGCTGGGCCACTTGATCGTACTGCCGTTAGTATGTCAACGTCCAAGATAACTCATTGAGAATAAATATGACAGCAGTCGGTGATCGCTTTTAACTAAGAATTGCCTGCCATAAATGTACGGTCTAAAATGGTTGATTGCCCAGTGTATTGCTACTAGTTCTTGTTCTGTAGTGGACTTATTACTTTCACCTTGTGTAAAGGTTCGAAAAGCGTATATCTTGGACGGTGACATACTAACGGCAGTACGATCAAGTGGCCCAGCGACACCAAGCTCGGGCTTGTTAACGCGCGGACCTAGGCAGACACGACCACCCGCCCATCCGACCGAGGGGCAACCGCATAACGTGCGGGAACGGAGGTCGCGAACAATTAACACAGACAAAACAACCAAATTGTATTAACAAAAAGAATAAAATAATAATAATAATACTATTACTACTAATAGTAGTAATTAGAACTATTCTTAAATACGAATTAATGTATCTAGGAGTAATGTTTTAATTTCTAAGGTAGTGTTAGTATTATTAACTAGACTAGAAAAGTTATTATAATTTACACATAAAATACGGAAAGGATTGTGACTGGCATAGTTAGTACTACAACGGGAAAGTGAGAGGGGAAGAAAATTTCTAGTCGTTCTGACCGGAACGGCAAAGCTAATCTGACTTGTCAACTGCAATGAGTCAATTTCGCCAATGATTAGTCTATGTAGAAACACTACACCTAGCATAGTTCTACGGTCAGAAAGAGAAGGAAGGTTTAGTAATAAAAGTCGACTACGATACGAAGGCAATCTAATTGTGGGATTCCAGCTAAGACTACGAAGAGTAAAAAGAAGAAATTGTTTCTGCACTGATTCAAGCCTATCTTGATGAACCCTATACTGGGAGAACCAGATATTAGATCCATACTCAAGAATAGAACGAACCAGTGAGATGTACAAGTGTTTAGTAATGTAAGGATCGTTAAATTCTTTTGACCAACGTTTAATAAATCCAAGGACACCCATGGCTCTATTAGAAGCAGCCAAAATATGCTTATCAAACTTTAATTTTGAATCAAGAAGGATACCTAAATCAGTTACTGACTCTATTCGCTCAAGTTGAGTATCATTAAGATGATAATTATTTAAATGGAGAATACCCCTAAAAAATGTCATAAGTTTACATTTATTGCAATTAATATTTAATAAATTTATAGCACACCACGATCGAAAACAATCAAGGTCAGATTGCAATCTGAGGCTATATATGAGATCATTAAAAGTCAGACAAATCTTAACATCATCTGCATACATAAGTATGCGAGAGTATGATATAACGGACGGTAGATCATATATAAATAATGTGAACAGCAATGGGCCTATGTGATTTCCTTGGGGTACGCCGGAAGTGACTTGGACAGTCTTGGATACAGAGCCCTTGTAAAATACTCTTTGAATTCTAAATGAAAGATATAAAGATATCCACAAAATTAAGTTCTGTGGAAATCCAAGAAGATTGAGCTTGTATAATAAGAGACTATGGTTGACAGAATCAAAAGCCTTACTGAAATCAGTGTAAATAACATCCGTTTGCATTTTTGATTGGAACCCTTCAATAACAATTGATGAGAATTCTAATAAGTTAGTGATAGTAGACCTACATTTCACAAACCCATGCTGGTAGGGTGAAATTATAGATTTACAGCAGTGTTGCAGTTGAGAAGTTATTAGTTTCTCAAATGCTTTGGGAATAGCAGACAACTTGGAGATACCTCTATAGTTTTGAACGTTGGATTTATTTCCTTTTTTCAAGAGAGGAATAATGTAACCCTCTTTCCAAAGATTAGGGAAAGAGCACAACTCTACAGACAATTCAAATAATTTTAAAAGTGGTTTACAAAGTCCCTCTGCACAGAACCTAAGCATGCAACTAGGAACACCGTCAGGGCCAGGAGAAAACACTGGTTTACATGACTTAAGTTCACGTAAGAGTAAACTTTCAGAAAGTAAGGGACCAAAAATGCAATTCGCTTGGCTTACTTGATACGGATAAGACTGGGCTCTATAAAAAGTTGATGTGGAATAGGTCGTTTGAAAAAAATCAGCAAACAAATCGGCAATGCCACGATCATTAAAAGCTGTCTTTTTTTCATAAAATAATGTTGTTGGAAGTGTTGACGTCTTTCGCTTCGAATTAACGAAGTCATAGAAGCGTTTCGGGTCACGCTGAAACGTAAGTCTGCACTTTCTCAAATAATCCTTGTAGCAAAGATTATTTAGCCTGGAGAAATCGGAACGAGCAACAGTGTAGCGAGAAAAATATAAGAGAGAGCCAGTTTCCTTATATTTTTTATAAAGCTTTGATTTTTTATTCTTTAACTTTGTTAGTTCTTTGGTAAACCATAACGGTCTATTAGACAATTGTGGAGTACCAAAGGGAACACAAGCATCAAACAGAGAGTTTAATGTATAATAAAAAATTTCAACTGCCTTGTCCAGGTCAATACACGAAGAAAGTTGGGACCAGTCAGTACGTGAAAGAAGCAAAGAAAGTTTGTTAAAATCGGTCTTCCGAAAACAACGAACTCGCTTCTCCGGTAAAACACCTGCAACCGAAACACTTGCTGGTAAGTCAATCAGCACCTCCAGAGTAGGGTGGTAGGGATCCTCCGGTGAGGAAATAGGATTTAATCTGGACACCGTGCAGGTATTGGGATCCAAAACAAAAATCAGATCAAGCATTTTACCTAGACAATTTGGTATAGAATTGGTTTGAGACAAAGCTATATCAAAAAGGCTATCAACAAAGACATGAGTTGACGAAGGATTCAATACGTTGGACTCACATGACGAAAGCCACGAAATTCCAGAAATATTAAAATCTCCAAGAACTATTAAGAAATCATGATCGGAAAGCTTTTCAGAAATACTATTGATTACAGAAAAATGGGATAAATACAGAGAGTTATCTGAAGCAGGAGGTATATATGAGCAGGTTATAAAGATACTAAAACTACAATAAATTAGTTTTACAGCTACAAATTCGATATCTAAATCACTACCTAAATCTACGTGCTCAGAAGAGATATCAGCATCGACAGCAATAAGTACACCACCACCACGACGCTGCATGCGATCACGTCTATAGACAGAAAATTTGTTAGTAAAAAATTTCAGTATTCAAAATATCATGCCTTAACCAAGTTTCAGTGAAGGCAATGACATGAAAAGGAAAATTTAAGCTATCTAAATAAACATTATTAAGTTTACTACAAAGGCCTCTTACATTTTGATAGCCAAGCAGGAGAGAAGTTAGTTTTTTGAGCTATTAGTGGTAACATTTGGAAGTAAAATCGGTGGCCGATTTTTCTTTTTATTTACATACTCTTTAATAATTAAGTATTCCGGCCAAAAGTCTTTTGAGCAAACTTTACTAAAATGCTCGGCAGGAACACTTATTTTGAATGAAGCGATTTCCCGTTCATATGAGAAGTTAAATTTTTCCACCTTTAATGATGCTTGAATTTTGGACCGAATAAAGGTCCTAATGTCGTCAGATGACGTATTAGGGGCAAGCCTGGAAACAAAAATTTGTTTCATAGGTGGGACACCTACTATAGTGTTCTGAGCAACTGTAGCAGAAGTCGAGATAGGAGCATCTGTACTAGCTGGCAGAACGTTAGGTACAGCAGAAGGTTGATCATCTTGAGTCTCTGCAACATTAACAACTACTGCAGGTACCGAGACTGAAACGGGATCAGAACAAATGACATCCATGGGAACAATGTCATTGTTGGCAATCATTGACGCTGAGGAGTGTCGAGGGCTGGGAGACGTAAATGACATTAGATTATTCGGAACAGACGAGTTATCACGGAACGTCAGGGACATCAAGTTCGTTAGGGCCAATGGACAAACGAGTATTAGCTTTTTTACGCTTTGGAGACTCGGTTAAAAGCTTCATGCCCTTAAGCCCAGAGTCCAAAGTTGCGAAACTATCCGCAAGTTTTTTGAAACCTGCGAATAGATCACCAAAGCCTTGCTTCGTCTGACGTATGAATCCCGCAACATCCCTGCATGACTCACATGTCCATCTTAAACCAGATTTTGAGCCAATTAGGTCGACTATACGGCCGGTGAAGCCAGCACATTTTTCATGTGAAACATTGTCACAGAGCCAGCAGCAAACGAAACCCATTTTTGCGCTTGCTGGTACACGGCATTTTTTATTATAGCAGACAAACATACTGCAGGTTTTAGAGTAAATAAAAATTAAATGAAACCAAAAATTTAAATAAGAATAAAATTTGTGTTACTAACAGGGTATTAGTACGCTGATATCTACTTACAGAAAAACAGCAAGCACAAATTCACTATCGCGGGCGCGACGAAAGCAGAGAAAAGAATAGCCAAAACGGCCAACAACAAAACACAGCACAAAGAGCGCGAGAGCGGAAAGTGCCCGAGATCGGAAAGAGCGCGATATGTAATGATATACCAACAATAAGTTGTAGCAGTTCAAAACAAAACACAAATTTACTGTAATCTCTCACATACAGAAAATTAGGCCTCACAAATTGTTGATATATTAAAACACACAATTAATTGTAAATTATTGAATATTATTAGACTGTGACTAAACACTCCGACGTATAGCACAGGTATTGTTAGTTTGCAAACAAAATTATTTAATAACAAGGCGCAGGAAAGGTAAAATAACAAATGTTAGTTGACAGCAAAAAAAACACGTCCGAATGCGAAAACGAATACGAGCGAATTATGATGCCACTGGAAGTTGTTGACCTTTATGGCTTCTATCTCGACTTCTGCTACAGTTGCTCAGAACACTATAGTAGGTGTCCCACCTATGAAACAAATTTTTGTTTCTAGGCTTGCCCCTAATACGTCATCTGACGACATTAGGACCTTTATTCGGTCCAAAATTCAAGCATCATTAAAGGTGGAAAAATTTAACTTCTCATATGAACGGGAAATCGCTTCATTCAAAATAAGTGTTCCTGCCGAGCATTTTAGTAAAGTTTGCTCAAAAGACTTCTGGCCGGAATACTTAATTATTAAAGAGTATGTAAATAAAAAGAAAAATCGGCCACCGATTTTACTTCCAAATGTTACCACTAATTCCTCTAAGCCTCAAACTCCATCTGATAGCTCAAAAAACTAACTTCTCTCCTGCTTGGCTATCAAAATGTAAGAGGCTTTTGTAGTAAACTTAATAATGTTTATTTAGATAGCTTAAATTTCCCTTTTCATGTCATTGCCTTCACTGAAACTTGGTTAAGGCATGATATTCTGAATACTGAAATCTTTACTAACAAATTTTCTGTCTATAGACGTGATCGCATGCAGCGTCGTGGTGGTGGTGTACTTATTGCTGTCGATGCTGATATCTCTTCTGAGCACGTAGATTTAGGTAGTGATTTAGATATTGAATTTGTAGCTGTAAAACTAATTTATTGTAGTTTTAGTATCTTTATCACCTGCTCATATATACCTCCTGCCTCAGATAACTCTCTGTATTTATCCCATTTTTCTGTAATCAATAGTATTTCTGAAAAGCTTTCCGATCGTGATTTCTTAATAGTTCTTGGAAATTTTAATATTTCTGGAATTTCGTGGCTTTCGTCATGTGAGTCCAACGTATTGAATCCTTCGTCAACTCATGTCTTTGTTGATAGCCTTTTTGATATAGCTTTGTCTCAAACCAATTCTATACCAAATTGTCTAGGTAAAATGCTTGATCTGATTTTTGTTTTGGATCCCAATACCTGCACGGTGTCCAGATTAAATCCTATTTCCTCACCGGAGGATCCCTACCACCCTACTCTGGAGGTGCTGATTGACTTACCAGCAAGTGTTTCGGTTGCAGGTGTTTTACCGGAGAAGCGAGTTCGTTGTTTTCGGAAGACCGATTTTAACAAACTTTCTTTGCTTCTTTCACGTACTGACTGGTCCCAACTTTCTTCGTGTATTGACCTGGACAAGGCAGTTGAAATTTTTTATTATACATTAAACTCTCTGTTTGATGCTTGTGTTCCCTTTGGTACTCCACAATTGTCTAATAGACCGTTATGGTTTACCAAAGAACTAACAAAGTTAAAGAATAAAAAATCAAAGCTTTATAAAAAATATAAGGAAACTGGCTCTCTCTTATATTTTTCTCGCTACACTGTTGCTCGTTCCGATTTCTCCACGCTAAATAATCTTTGCTACAAGGATTATTTGAGAAGGTGCAGACTTACGTTTCAGCGTGACCCGAAACGCTTCTATGACTTCGTTAATTCGAAGCGAAAGACGTCAACACTTCCAACAACATTATTTTATGAAAAAAAGACAGCTTTTAATGATCGTGGCATTGCCGATTTGTTTGCTGATTTTTTCAAACGACCTATTCCACATCAACTTTTTATAGAGCCCAGTCTTATCCGTATCAAGTAAGCCAAGCGAATTGCATTTTTGGTCCCTTACTTTCTGAAAGTTTACTCTTACGTGAACTTAAGTCATGTAAACCAGTTTTCTCTCCTGGCCCTGACGGCGTTCCTAGTTGCATGCTTAGGTTCTGTGCAGAGGGACTTTGTAAACCACTGTTAAAATTATTTGAATTGTCTGTAGAGTTGTGCTCTTTCCCTAATCTTTGGAAAGAGTCTTACATTATTCCTCTCTTGAAAAAAGGAAATAAATCCAACGTTCAAAACTATAGAGGTATCTCCAAGTTGTCTGCTATTCCCAAAGCATTTGAGAAACTAATAACTTCTCAACTGCAACACTGCTGTAAATCTATAATTTCACCCTACCAGCATGGGTTTGTGAAATGTAGGTCTACTACCACTAACTTATTAGAATTCTCATCAATTGTTATTGAAGGGTTCCAATCAAAAATGCAAACGGATGTCATTTACACTGATTTCAGTAAGGCTTTTGATTCTGTCAACCATAGTCTCTTATTATACAAGCTCAATCTTCTTGGATTTCCACAGAACTTAATTTTGTGGATATCTTCATATCTTTCATTTAGAATTCAAAGAGTATTTTACAAGGGCTCTGTGTCCAAGACTGTCCAAGTCACTTCCGGCGTACCCCAAGGAAGTCATTTAGGCCCATAGCTGTTTACATTATTTATAAATGATCTACCGTCCGTTATATCATACTCTCGCATACTTATGTATGCAGATGATGTTAAGATTTGTCTGACTTTTAATGATCCCATAAATAGCCTCAGATTGCAATCTGACCTTGATTGTTTTCAATCGTGGTGTGCTATAAATTTATTAAATCTTAATTGCAACAAATGTAAACTTATGACATTTTTTAGGGGTATTCTTCATTTAAATAATTATTATCTTAATGATACTCCACTTGAGCGAATAGAGTCAGTAACTGCTTTAGGTATCCTTCTTGATTCAAAATTAAAGTTTGATAAGCATATTTTGGCTGCTTCTAATAGAGCCATGGGTGTCCTTGGATTTATTAAACGTTGGTCAAAAGAATTTAACGATCCCTACATTACTAAACACTTGTACATCTCACTGGTTCGTCCTATTCTTGAGTATGGATAGTATAGGGTTCATCAAGATAGGCTTGAATCAGTGCAGAAACAATTTCTTCTCTTTGCTCTTCGTAGTCTTAGCTGGAATCCCACAATTAGATTGCCTTCGTATCGTAGTAGACTTTTATTACTAAACCTTCCTTCTCTTTCTGACCGTAGAACTATGCTAGGTGTAGTGTTTCTACATAGACTAATCATTGGCGAAATTGACTCATTGCAGTTGACAAGTCAGATTAGCTTTGCCGTTCCGGTCAGAACGACTAGAAATTTTCTTCCCCTCTCACTTTCCCGTTGTAGTACTAACTATGCCAGTCACAATCCTTTCCGTATTTTATGTGTAAATTATAATAACTTTTCTAGTCTAGTTAATAATACTAACACTACCTTAGAAATTAAAACATTACTCCTAGATATATTAGCTCGTATTTAAGAATAGTTCTAATTATTATTATTAGTAGTAATAGTATTATTATTATTATTTTATTCTTTTTGTTAATACAATTTGGTTGTTTTGTCTGTGTTAAGTGTTCGCGACCTCCGTTCCCGCACGTTATGCGGTTGCCCCTCGGTCGGATGGGCGGGTGGTCGTGTCTGCCTAGGTCCGCGCGTTAACAAGCCCGAGCTTGGTGTCGCTGGGCCACTTGATCGTACTGCCGTTAGTACGTCAACGTCCAAGATGGTCTTGTGTTAGTACCGCTCCACATGCCTGCTTACTAGCATCTGTGGTTATGCAAAATTCTTTGCTAAAATCAGGGTACTGAAGTAATGTCGGCTGCATTAATGCCTTTTTTAAATATTGAAATGCGTTATTACAATCTTTAGTCCATTCGAATTGGACATTCTTTTTGCAAAGCCTCGTTAAGTGGCGTGAATAATCAGAAAAGTTTTTGATAAATCTGCGATAGTAATTGCAAAATGCAACAAAACGTCGAGATTCATCCGCATTTGTTGGAATAGGGTATTTTTCTATCACCTCATATTTAGAATCATCAGGCAATATACCTTTATCAGTGCATTTGTGACCTAGATATGTGACTTCTGTCATGAAAAATGTGCATTTCTCCGGATGTAATTTTAAATTATGCTGTCTGCACAGCTTGAAAACATCGGTTATATTTAGCTCGACCTAATTGATCAAGAATATCTTCTATTCTTGGAAGTGGAAATTTATCAGCTAGCAATTTTTTATTGATTTGACGATAGTCAACTACCAATCGCCATCTCTTTTCTGCCGAATTAGGCAATGATTTCTTGGGAACCAAGAGAAGTGGGCTGTTATATTCTGATATTGATGGTTCTACAATTCCATCCAATATCAGTTTCTTGACCTGTTTTTCGATTTCTGGTTTCTGGCATTCTGTAATTCTTAATATATACAGGCGTTTTGTCATTCAATCTCAATTTTTGCCTATAAAAGTTATTTGCAGATATGGTCTCTGTTTCAAGACCGAAAATATCGCTGTATTCGGTACATAGTTTGGTTAAATTCTGTTTAAACAAATTTGGAAATTTTAATTGTTTTAATACCTCCTCAACCCTGTTGCCATTTTCTTGCTCTGCTTCATAGATCTCATAGTCGTCTACTGATTCGTAATATATTTTTGCGCTGTCAATTATAGCGTCTTCACTATTTGTATTTATTATGCGAATCAGCGCGTTTTTTGAGTCTACTAAAGCGCTTGCTACTATAATTCCAGAGTGTAACTCTTGGTTTGGAATTATAGCATATTTCTCACTAGTCGTTAGTCGTACCTTTCGTATAACTTCAGATCTAGCTGGCAGTATTATCTTGTCTTCAAGTGAGTGCAGTATTAGTGCAGTCGACACTAATGTGTCGACATGTTGTGGGTCTTATTGTGAACCAGTCTTGTTCGTTTTGGAATTCCAAAATACAATTGTATTTCTTGATGAAATCCAATCCGATTATACCATCACCTGGTATAGGAAAATCATCTGGTACTACATGAAAATCATACGGTATCAATATATCTTCAACACGTATGTCCAAATCAAGTGTACTTATTGACTGTATTGTTCCTTGCCCAATTCCTGATATATTTGTTAAATTATTTCTATTTATTAAATTTGTATTGTTGTTGCTACATTTGAGCAACGAAATGTCTGCACCTGTATCTACTAGGAGATTAATATGCGAAGATGTTTGCATATTTTGAAATCGGACAAAAATACTTAAATTGAGATTGATTTTATAAAGCCTTACTGTTGGCTGCTTAAGGGGATTGATTGGTTTTCCGCTTGTATATGTCTTGCATTGCGGTTATTATTATTGTTGTTGGTATTGTTATTTTGGTTTTGGCTGCCGCTGTAGGAACCTCGACCTCTGTTGTTTCCTTGGTTACCGCCGCGTGAACGATTTCCTCCGCGGTAACCACCTCGGCCTCTATTATTGTTGTAATAATTATTCTGGCCATTACCTCTGTTCTGGTAATTGCCTCTATTATTATTACCTCTGTAGTTGTTTCGTCCTCTATTGTTATAGAACAAAACCGTGTTAGAGTTGCCGGTCATTTCAGTGCAACAGTGTATATACTTTTCAGTGACACTATTCATGTCTCTGAAGTTGCCTGCTTCAAGAATTGTTTTAATTTTTTCGTGTTCACAATTCTTGGTCATTGCAGATATAGCCTCTTTCGTGGCGAATTTCTCTGCATTGTCTACATCAAGGCCGTCGTCTTTGTAAGCCGCTTCAAGTGACCTACGAAGATTTTCGACTTCGGTCGTATACTGAGCTGCGGTTTTTCCGCGCTGTTGTGTATTAAGTAGTTTAGCTTTTATTACATCAGGCGATTCGCCTTTAACTGATGTCTTCAGAATATCAATTATTCCGGAAATTGTAGTGGCATTATTAAGTTTGTAAGCCAAGGGACCAATAGCCTTAGTTTTGATCACCTCTACGGCCAACTCTTCTTGATTGCCTTTTGTTAAATTTGTCAATTTCAGTGCGGTGATGAACCTGTGTAAGTTCATCTTTTTGCCATCAAATTCAGGTATGGTCAGGTATGGCTGCCGCTGTGTCTGTCATGATTGGTGTACTAGATTTTTCTGGAACTTCAGCGGGTAAGTCTATTACCGCAGGAATTGTGAGATCGTGAAGATCTTCTTCCTTAAGTTCTATTTCAGTATCCTCTATATCTGATAGTGTGTGACCAGTACCAATTGTTACTGGTATATCAAATATAGTTGGTACTGTTAGGTTTAGGTTGTGCCTGCGTTTAGCAGACAACAAGTTATCACGAAACCTATTTAGGAGTGTTGATGTCTGAGTCAAATGTTCCCTGGTCAACAACCCTTTATTACTATTGAATAGTTGACGTGCTTCATTAAAGCATTCTACCAATATTTGTGTATGAGAGGTGAGAATGTTGTTTCGTGCATATCGATGTACGCCCTTTCAAACTCACTTACGTTTATGAACGTATGAAATTGTCTCAATACACTTAACGCTCTTAATATGAATAGAAGGTCTTTGTTTAGTGTTTCACTTATGAAACTCATCTAGTTGCTTTTGTTTAGTTCTGACTGTCGTCAGAACCGAACCAGCCTAGTTGAAAAATAAATTTGTAATTGATGATTGTTATTAAAATTGTGTAGCTGTAGTTTATTTTATTTGTTAAACCAGGAGCTGGCTTGTTGATCTTGTTAAATATTTCTTTTTCAATTGCTTATGATGCATTGAATAAAGTTTATACAGGATCGCAGCTTCTAACATTGCTATTATTACAAGCAATAAAATTTCTATAGAGCTCAAAAGCTCTGAATGACCTGTCTCTATTTTAGTCACGACGTTTGCCGTCGGATTTTCTACTTTAGATTGGGCTTTACCCATCTTGAAATGTTAAAGTTCAATATATATTGGAATGTCTAGTTTGAATTTTCATTCGATTAAATTTTCAAATATTGTGATTTACATTATCATGCAGAATGTGTTTATTATATATTTTTATATATTATATATTTTTGTATTTTTTTTTTTTTAAAAATGGTCTGATCGTTGCAACTCGCGCATTTAGCTGCAAGTGCCAAAGAAATGCCTATTTGAGTGAATATATTTGTATCTATATATATACACACCCAAGGTGTGTACCATTGGTCTTGTAATTTTATTTTACGTTACTTAATTTTAAAAAGTTTTTTTTTTGAATTTGAAAATTTAACATTTTAAAATTGGAAACCATTCACTCAAAATTTTTTACAGATTCCTGCCTAATTGTCGCCTGGCTTTACGGGCCAGACTGCTACCAAGCGTCGTTATCAACGCTAGGTTTTACATGTTTTTACTTAGCTTAATATAAGGTTAAAGTATTGTTTTTGAGTTTTCATAATTATTCTCGGTGTGCGCACTATGGAGCGCTGCTGGTCCGCTGCGACTTCTCCGTCTGTTGGCCCGCCTTGGTACGGCGGGTGTTGCCGGTGCTGGCTGCACTGGCTGTGTCGCTGATGGTGCTGCCGTGTGACGGCAGGTGTGCTCGCAATGGGGCGAGTACAATGGTCCCTCGCAGTCCGCTGGGCACGTCTTCAATAGTTTTAGGATCTGTTTTGTGATATATTTATTTTGTTTAGTGTATGTTGTTGTAATATTTTGTGAGCAAGTGGGCTGCTCTTCAGTAGCTTTTGGTTTGCGCTTATAGTCTTTTTGCAGAATCGAATCTAGATGATCTAGTTCGTTCTGTAGTTTTTGTGCGGTATCCCAATGAGGTGGGATTTTGGCGTATAAGACTTTTTTTATTTATATTTTTCTTTGTCTTATTTTTTCCTTGACGCCACAGCGTTTGCGCTTTTTCACCATGCTATACTCAAGCCTCACTTGTACTCACTCAGATTTGAAGTTGTATTTGTTGGTTTTGTAGTTAGAGGGTTTTTAGTAACCTCAATAACTCGGTGCACTCTCGTGCATCCATATTTTCATCGATTTCATTGAGCGCCTTTTTTAGGTCGCTCTTAATCCTGTGTTCTTCCAACACTTTTTTCTTCTAGGTCGCTTTCAACGTTTGTTTCACTTGTTTCTTCCACTTTATTATCCTCCATATATATATATCCACATTGGTTGTTGTATTATTGCTCCTGCTGCTGTTGTATTGTTGTTTGAATGTTGTTTGTTTTTCTTCGCCTTGCTGCTGATGCTTCTGCTGTTGTTTATTGTTGCTCCTGTCCTAGGTCCTCCTGGACCCACGTCACGGTCGCCATGTAATATGTTTTTTACACGTTGAATGAATCTTGGGAGACGAGGCACATCCGTGCCGATTGATTGCTGTTTTTAGAATCTTTTATTCAAGTCAAAAGTGTGAGCGTGCAAGCTCTGATTCTTATATCTAACACTTATGTTTGTAATTATGTACTTATGTACTAAGAGGAATGTTCATGTATATTTGAATATGTGTATATTTTCATAAGCGGGCTAACGCTGCGTGAGAAGCGCGCGGTCAGCATAACTGTAGGTAAGCATGCATGTACATACGTATGTATGTACGCCGCGTTCAAGCAGAAGGCTTGAAGCGAAGGCTCCAATTACTTTATTCGCGACATTGCCGTTGTATATTTATGCAACGACAATGTTGTTGTATATTCATATTCATATGTTTAGAGCATGAGTTGTGCAGGCACTTCAATGTACATATGTACAATATATATATGTACATTGTTACTCATGCTATGAGTCACTTATATTGCGCTCATTGTTCTTTATGAAATGATGCGCATGTATTTATGTACATGTACATCTTGAATCGCCAATATGCGCTCGTTTATTAGGTATTCTTTGAACATGTTAATGTAGGTATTTGAATACTCTACACTTCAATAACAATTGATGAGAATTCTAATAGGCTAGTGGTAGTAGTTTTCACAAACACATGCTGGTAGGGTGAAATTTTAGATTTACAGCAGTGTTGCAGCTATTAGTTTCTCAAATTCTTTGGGAATATCGGACAACTTGGGAATACCTCTATAGTTTTGAACGTTAGATTTATTTCCTTTTTTCAAGGGTGCACTAATATAAGATTCTTTCCAATGATCACGGAAAGAGCACAACTCTACAGACAATTCAAATAATTTTAAAAGTTTTTTACAGAGTCGCTCTAATCATGCAAGCAGAAACCTCGTCAGGACTAGGGGAAAACCCTGCTTTACAAGACTTAAGTTCACGTAAGAGTAAACTTTCAGAAATTAAGGAACCAAAAATGCACTACGATAGGTTAACTTAATATGAAGATGACTGGGTTCTATGGAAAGTTGATATGGAATAGGTTGTTTGAAAAAAAACCAGCAACCAGATCGACAGTGCCATGATCATTAAAAGCTATATTTTTCTTCAAACAATAATTTTATTGGAAGTGTTGACGTCTGCGGCATCGAATTGACGAAGTTATAAAAGCGTTTCCGATCACGCTCAAACATTAATCTGCCCTTTCTTAAATTATCCTTGTAGCAAAGATTATTTAGCGTGGAGAAATCAGACCGAGCAACAGAGTAGCGAGAAAAATATAAGAGGGATCCAGTTTTCTTATATTTTTTATATAGCTTTCACTTTTTGTTTTTTAATTTTGTTAGCTCTTTAGTAAATCATAACGGTCTATTAGACAATTATAAAGTGCCAAGGGGAACACAAGCATCAAACAGAGAGTTTAATATAGAATAAAAATCATCAATTGCTTTATCCAGGTCAATTTTCAGGTAAAACACCTGAAACCGATAGCCTTGTTGTTAAGTCAATCAACACCTCCAGAGTAGGGTGGTAGGGATCCTTAGCTGAGAAAATAGCCTTCGATCTGGATGCTGTACAAGTATAGGGATCTAAAACAAAACTCAGATCAACTATTTTTGGCATAGAATTGGTTTGAGATAAAAGTTATATCAAAAAGGCTATCAACAAAAACGTGAGTTGACGAATGATTCAAGACGTTGGACTCACATGACGAAAGACACGAAATTCCAGAATATTAAAATTTCCAAGAACTATTAAGAAATCATGATCAGAAAGCAATTCAGAAATACTAGTGATTACAGAAAAATGAGATAACTACACAGAGTTATCTGAGGCAGGAGGTATATAAGAACAGGTTATTAAGATGCTAAAGCAACAATAAATTTATTTTACAGCTAGAAATTGGATATCTAAATCACTATATAAATCTATGTGCTCAGACCTGATATCAGCATCGACAGCGATAAGTACACCACCACCACGATGCCACATGCGATCACGTCTATAGACTGAAAGGTAAAGGCAATGAGATGATAATGAAAATTTAAGCAATCTAAATAAGCATTATTGAGTTTACTACAAAGGCCTCTAACATTTTGATAGCCAAGCAAGAGAGAAGATGTTAGTTTTTTGAGCAATCAGATCGAGTTTGAAGCTTAGAGGAATAAGTAGTAACATTTAGAAGTAAAATCGGCGGCCGATTTTTCTTTTTATTTACATACTCTTTAATAATTAAGTGTTCCGGCCAAAAGTCTTTCAAACAAACTTTATTAATCTGTTCGGCATGAACACTTATTTTAAGAAATGCGATTTCCGTTCATATGAGAAATTAAAGGTTTCACCTTTAACGATGCTTGAATTTTGGACCGAATAAAGGTCCTAATGTCATCAGATGAGGTATTAGGGGCAAGCCTAGAAACAAAAATTTGTTTCATAGGTGGGACACCTACTATAGTGTTCTGAGCAACTGTAGCAGAAGTCGAGATAGGAGCATCTGCACTAGCTGGTAGAACATTAGGTGCATCAGAAGGTTGATCATGTTGAGTTTCTTCTACAGTAACAACTACTGCGGGTACCGAGACTGAAACTGGATCATAACAAATGTCATCCATGAGAACAATGTCATTGTCGGCAATCATTGACGCTGAGGAGTGTCGAGGGGTGGGAGACGTAAATGACATAAGATTACTGGGAATGGACGAACGGTTGATGATTCAAGGACATTAAGTTCGTTAGGGCCAATGGACAAACGAGTATTAGCTTTTTTACACTTTAGAAACTCGGTTAATAGCTTCATGCCCTAAAACCCAGAGACCAAAGATGCGAAACTATCCGCAAGTTTTTTAAGTCTGCGAATAGATCACCAAAGCCTTGCTTCCTTGCCTTTTCAACATCCATGGATGACTCACATGGCCATCTTGAGCCACATTTGGGGCCAATTAGATCGACAATACGATAGGCGAAGCCAGCACATTTTGCGTGTGAAACATTGTCACAAGCCAACAGCAAACAAAATCCATTTTTGCACTTGCTGCTACACGTCATTTTTTATTATAACAAACATATTATAGGTTTTAGATGCATATAAAAATGTAAAAGAAACCAAACATTAAAATAAGTAGAGCAATTAGTGATAGTACATGGTATTAAGACGCTGAATTAACTTGCAAAAAATACAGAAAGCACGAAATCACAATCGCGGGAGCTATGAAAATGGCGGAAAGAATAACCAAAACGGCCAACACAAATCAAAGCTCGCGCAAACAGAAAATAAAGCCCCACTAATTGTTGATATATATATATTTTTTTTTTTTTTGTATACTTTTTTTTATTTATTGAATCTTCTGATTTTTGAGACTAACAATAAGTGTATCAAATCTTATACTATAACCTAGCTAAAAGTCATGTAGACTGGAACATTAGAAATGGCCCTGACAAAGTATGGCTGGGTTGGAAGGACGGTACGTTGCAGGCGAGATCGGTTGGAAACCCGAGTCAAGACCCTTGCGAGGGGATTTGGGTGGACAGAGAGTTTTTCACTATAGGACGCTTTTTGCTTATCTATTTCATCTTTTACTGCGAAAATGCCGAGGTCCCTGTGGATGTTTTGGTTTCGAATATACCATGGTGCCCCAGTGATAGTTCGCAGGAACTTTGATTGAGCGCGCTGTATGATGTCTATGTTGGTTCTGCTCGCGTTCCCCCAAAGCTGGGAGCCATACGTCCAGATTGGTTTAAGAATGGAGTTGTAGAGCAGGACCTTATAGTCCAGACAGGGCGATCGGGCATTAGTAATCCAGTGGAGGCTGCTGGCTTTCAGCTTTAGGTGTAGTTTCTTGCATTCGATATGTTAGACGTCTGTCGAGATGGATGCCGAGATACGTTACTTCATTGACTTGGGGGATCTGCGTGCTATTCAAGCAGAGCGGAGGGCAAGTTTGCCTGTTAAGAGTAAACGTTATGTGTTTATACTTTTGTTCGTTTATTTTGATACGCCAGTCAGATAGCCACTTCTCGACTACCATGAGATGTTTGGCGAGTTGGGTTGATGCTCGGACTGGGCATCTGGAGCGGCTAAGGATCGCAGTGTCGTCAGCAAAGGTGGATGTTGTTAGTAGAGGACGAATGTGTAGAGAACGAAAAGAGTTGGCCCAAGTGCGCTGCCTTGTGGGACTCTAGCTTCGATAGTGTAGTTGTCGGATATTGTTGTGTTGCACCTCACTGCGAAGGCTCTGTTGTAGAGGTAAGATTCAAGGAGTTTATGAGTGTACCCAGGCAAGTGTGTTTTAATTTTATGCATAAGACCTTTGAGCCAGACGCGGTCAAATGCTTGAGATACATCGAGGAATACCGCGCTGCAGTATTCTCTAAGCTCGAAGGCTGTGCGAATCTCTGATGTTATTCTGTTAACTTGCTCGATAGTTCCGTGTTTTTCTCTGAAGCCAAATTGATGGGCTAGGATAATGTTGTGAGCTTCCATATATGGATTTATGCGCGTTAGAAGGCATTTTTCGAAAAGTTTGGACAGGCATGATAATAAACTTATTGGTCTGTAGGATGACGGGATCGTGTGATCTTTTCCAGGCTTCGGTATCATTATTATAATTGATTTTTTCCATTTACTTGGGTAGTAGCCGAGACTAATGATACCATTGAAGAGCTTCCAGATGACCTCAACAGCACAGTACGGAAGTTCCATTATCATTTTTGTAGTTATTAGGTCCTGGCCTGGAGCCTTTTTTGGTTTTAGCTCCCTAATGACTTTTGTAATCTCGTTCGGCCGAAATGAAATTGGCGTTAATTCTGCTTCGGAGTGAATTTACGGAAGAACATATGCATTTGCGGCGGGGTTCGGCTGGAAGACGCCTCTGAGATGTAAGGCAAATGTTTCGGCTCTGTCTTTGTCGCTGCGGGCCCAGCAACCTGAAGAATTTCTTATTGGGGTGACGATTTCAGTCGGAGAGCTTAGATTTGGGTGAGCCCTCCACAAGGGATGCTTTGTACTAGATTGCGAGAGATTTTCTTTATATTTTAGTTGTGCATTTTCAGCATCTTGCTTCAGGCCCGGCTTAGTTTGCGAGTGGCTTCGTTAAGACGTTGCTTTGAGCATGGTGACCTGCTGGTTTGCCACGCCCGTCGCAGACGCCTTTTTTCCAGAACCAGCTGTTCAATTTGCAGGCTGGTTTTAAACGTCTTAATTTTCACATCCTTCCCTTTTGGTGTTGATATCCTGGCTGCTGTGACGAGTACCTCTTCCAGCGCGGCGTTAGAGTAGTCGATGTCCGATTCGATATTTAGTTGAGGAGTTAGCTCAATGTGGGAACTCACATACTTTCTGTATTTCATCCAGTTGGTGTTGTGCGACGTCAGCCTATGGGGGTGGTCCGTAATTTCTGGGCTTTGAAAAAGGGTTAACAACAAGGGCGAGTGGTCAGATGAGAGATCGTAAGGGCCATGGCGCTTATTAGATCGCGTGGGATGTTTTTCGTCACCGCGAAATCAATTAGATCTGGGATCTTTCTGGGGTCTGCAGGCCAATATGTGGGGCTGCCAGGAGAGACGTAGTCCAATTTATTGCTCACTTTTATAAGTGCGTTATACAGTTGCCTTCCCTTGGGGGTCACGAGGCATGATCCCCAGTGCGTGTGTTTGGCATTGTAGTCTCCTGCAGCTATGAAGCGATCCCCCAGTGTGTTGTAGAAGTCCATGAATTGACCTTCAGAGATAGTAAATCGAGGTGGGCAGTAGACAGCGGCAATGCAAAGGTTGCCGTTTCCTGACTGCACATTTATGGACGTGGCTTGCAGGTAATTTGTTGCAAACCTTTGGTGAAAGTGGTGTTTGATGCGTTCTCTGATTAAGATGCCGGTTCAACCGTGGGCTTTGCCATCCGGATAATCTGTGCGGTAGAAGGTATAGCCTCTTATATGGAAGTTATATCTCCCTGTGAGGTGCGTTTCAACCAGCATCATGGCGTCGATGTGATTTACATTTAGAAATTGCGTTATTTCCAGTTTATGCCGTGAAATGCCGTTGGCATTCCACATGGATATACGTAGGTTAGGCATTTATTATTTGGACTGTTGAGCTACAAGCAACTGAATCACCATGTTCTGGTTGTGAACAAGGGTTTGCATAGTTGTTTTCATGAATGACATGAGTTCCATCATACTTTGTTGCATGGTATACATCATAGATTCCAAATTGCTTTGCGGCTGCATCGGGACCTGCTGAGTGTTTTCTGAGTGTGTCTGAAGTGGATTTTCCATGCCTGTTCATAGTACTTCGGCGTATGAGAAGCTCTTAGTTGTATTTAACGGACCGAATGATGATCTGGCTGCCTTGGCGAAAAATACGTCTGGCGTACTTTTTGAGCTATAATACGCATTTTGCGTATTTTGTTGACGCGTAGCTGTCGCTCATTGCATGCGATTCTTCAGCTCCTTGTAGACCGTATAGTTTGCCGTATGGTTTACTCCACAGTTGCCATATTTTTTCTTTAAGGGGACATCTTTGTTTGCGGAGCAGTTTACGGAGTTGTGGAAGTCTCCGCAGACTACGCAGACTGCCCGAAGTATGCAGTATGTCTTTGTGAGTCCATACTCCTGGCAGTTTGTGCATTGTAGAGGGCGTTCTTCCACGGTGATCCTTTGATGCAATAAGAGCTGCAGCTTGTAGATTGGGTGCACTTCGTTTTTCTTTAAGGCCTTGCTATCTGGTTCGAGCTCGACCTTGAAGAGTGGTTGCATTTTTTTATTTCTGTTGATAATGTTGCTGACATTTTTGGCATAGAAGCCCTTGGCTTTAAGGGCTTCTTGAATCTCAGAGGGGGCGATGTCGGGTTCAATTCCTTTAAGTACAACTTGCAGTCCCTTGCTGCTTTTTAGTTGGTAGGTGTAGAAGTTATTTTTGTTTCCTCCAGGTACTTAGATACAGCTCGGAAGTGTTCTTCGGACTTCGTTGGTTTCGTGGATGTTCCCTTTAATAAGCGGAACAACATGGAAATAATCGTTCCCGACCATCGCAACAATTTTGTTGACCAGGGCGTTAGAGCTTTTTTCCCTTATATAAATAGGTGGGGGCTTTGGTTTCTTTTGGGTCTCCTGCCCCAGCTCTCCTTGGTTGTTATCCGCCTCTGCTAAGATGGAAAAACGGTTATCATTGGAACTCCTAGTTTGGTCGTTGCTTTTGTTGATACGGTTGATCTTTGGTTTATTACCAACTGTGTTTAGTGGACTAAGCTTACGCTTAATCTGGATGTAGCGATCCATACCGGTCTGTATAGCCGGGATCGCTTGTGGCTTATCGAAGCTTACGGTTTTTGTTGATATTGCAATTTGCTCTGCGGCCGTTGGCACCGAATTCGCAATATTGGTAGTTGGTTTTGTTGTTGGTGGTGCTTTTGCTGCGACTGCGGAAATTGTAGCGCTGCTTGTTGTTGGAGCTTCTTCCATAGAAGCCGGCGGTGGTGGGGTTGGGCATTGGTAGGTCCATGATGTAGGAGTTGGGGTGAGCAGAGTGGGTGAGCAAGAGCTCGCTCTCTTGCTGTCGACGGTCAGTAGAGCCGGGTTGCACTTTGTTGACTTGCTTTCTTCAAGGATATCGCGTGTTGAGAAGTAAGAGTAACAAGCGTTTCTTGGATTTAAGGAGCTTCTACGCTCATTCTTTGGATCGCTGCTCATTTTTCGAGCTTATTACGCGTGGCACTTATTAAATTAAGTCAAATATACACTTGTACTATCAAAACACCAGCTATAATTATATATATTTTTCTTTGGCGTTACTTTGCGCAAGCTGCCTGTCAATTGTTATTCATGTAGTTTAGACTACTGATTTCAAATTCGTTACTTTTTCTCCACTTTAGATTTGTTAGTTCTTATTTTCACCGACAAAAGACGGAGAACACCGACCGACGAAGCCTCGCACTAAAAAACGCGTCCAACTCGTACAACGGTCTGATCGCGAATGATATATATATTAAATGATTGATATATTAAAACATAAAAATTATTGTAAAATATTAAATATTATTACACTGTGACGAAATACACCGACGTCTAGCAGAGTTATTGTTAGTTAATAAAAAATAAAAATAATAAATAATAAATTAATAAAAAGGCGCAGGAAATGTGAAATCACAAATGCTAGTTTGACAGTAAAAAAAACCTAAGCAACCAACACGGAATTTCAACAGGACCCAAAGATCTTGATCTTTACTTCTGTTAAAACCACAGAGAAATATGTTTTCGTCAAATAAAATGTGCAATCACTATATGGTTTGAAAAAAGTCAGCAAATGGATCAGCAATAGTAGGAAAGTAGTGGAATGAATATTTTATATTAATTTATTTTTATTCGTCGCTCTCCGCTATCTTTGTACCTTAGTTCCATACCTTTTCTATTTTAAATTTTTTTAATGCATATCGGGCTGTCGTTTTCTCTGATATCCTTGCGTTTTCTAGATTTAGATTTCTTCCCAATATTTCACTTTCTGAATTACTTTCACTATCACTTGTTTATCACGTCACGGTCGCTGGTTAACAAGTTCCTTTTGGGCCACTGACGCCTCATCCTATTTTTCATCGTCCATCTTATTTGCCCGACCTATTTTGCTCAGCGGCTGCCAAAGTACAAGCCACTTAGGACCGTTGTCTTTGGTCTCTCTAGCAGACAGCATTGTGGGTGCTCTTAGCTGAGAATTTTTGCTGCCGCTCGTGCGCTCATAACCAGAGCTTGCGTCGTCAGTCGCGCGTCGACTCCACTTGTGCGCTTTTAAGCTTTTCTGCCGCCGCTGCTCATGCACTCTCCGTGCCTTTATCATTATTTAAATATTTTTTTTATTTATTCATCTCTCTATTATTTATATTAATTTTCTGCTCCTCCTCCTCCTCCGGGAATAATTTTGACCTTTAACCTTTAACCTTTAACCTTTGACCTTTAACCTTTGACCTTTAACCTTTAACCTTAAACCTTAAACCTTAAACCTTAAACCTTAAACCTTTGACCTTTGACCTTTGACCATTGACCTTTGACGTTTAACCTTTAACCTTTAACCTCTCTAGAGAGATACTCTATATTTCTCTATATTAATTTTCTGCTCCTCCTCCAGGAATCATTTTAACCTTTAACCTTTAACCTGTAACCTTTAACCTCTCTATTATATATAATCCTCCTGTTTTTTGCTCCTCCGAGGAAAGCGAAAGTATTTTAAAATGATTGCCGGAGGAGGAGCAGAAAAAGAGGAAATGGGGGATGAATGAATGATTGCCGGAGGAGGAGGAGGTGGAGCAGAAAAAGAGAAAATGGCAAAAATGAGGGAGGAGAAAGAGGAAATGGAAGAGGAGAAAATGGGGAGGAGGAGCAGAAGGAGATAGAGGAAATGGAGGCGGGAGAGGAAGAGGAGATGGAGGAGGAGGAGGAGGAAATGGAGGGAATGGGAAGAGGAGGAGGTGGAAATGGGGGAGATGGAGGAGTAGGAAAAGGAGATGGAGGAGGAGGAAATGGAAAATGAGATGGAGGAGGAGGACAAGATGGAGTAGGAGGAGGAAATGGAGAAGGAGGAGGAGATAGAGGAGGCATTAAAATATAATTGAAAGAAAGTTATAAAAAATATTGTGTTTGAGGAAGCTTTACACTTAACATTGAGTTTTTATGTAAGCGCAAGTGGCGTGGAGGGAGTGGGAAAACGGGGGCGCGGGCGGAAGAGGTGAGCGAGCGAAGCGAGCGTTCCTCTACGCAGCTCCGCGTAGAGGAATATATATTTATATCTATGGCGAGCCAGGACCTTTGGCCTCGTCTGCCACCCGATTGGTTTTTCAGACGCGAACCGGATTGTGGCTCCTCCTCGTAACTTTTGGGTTACCGAGCTTGGGTCGACCGCTCCGACTTCGCCTTGGATCGTCGGTCGCTCAGCCGGCCCGACTCAATTCGGTCCCATCGCCATTGACGCCCCTCTCCCAATTGATCCCCTTGCTGGACCTGTAATCTGCGCATGGGTCATATTATCCGCATTCATTTGTATTCTCTGAGTCTGAGCTCAACACAATAATTCGTCCCTCTGCCATTTAATTTTCTTTTTTTTGTTTCGTGCTTTTTCCTGATTAAACTAGGAGAAAAGAAAGAGACGAAGAAATAATTAGCGCAAATTATGTCATTGTCATACATTGTATTCTCGAATATAGACGGTGATGGCAAAGAATTCTCTGCGTGGATATCTGTATCGCCCATTTCTCTGCTGTTATGTTCTTTTAATTGGATGATTCCAGCGAATTTTGTTTTCCGTTTGCCTTCTTTCTTTAGACATACTATGTTGCATGATGCGAACTTCACCACCCTTTTTGGCCACCGAACTTCGCCAACATTGCTGCGAATCCCTCGGCTGCATGCGACAGTTGCTGTCGTTTTAGCTATATTAGCGTATTTAGTATATGTCGCGTTTCTTATCTCCTCATGTTTTAATACCTATGGATGCTTGTTCTAAATTATATCGTACCACTTTAAAAACTTCACCCTTTGGTGAAAAATCAAATATTTTTTATGATAGTAATATATTAAGCTGACATACCAATGGTTATGCTTGCTAGTCTTATAAATAACAATAAATTATATACAAAAAAAGTTCAATCACAAACCATTCAAACTTTAATACGGAAAGTATGCGTGTACTTCTTGTTTCCTTTGAATGTATTAGTGAATACATATACATTGCATATGGTAAAATGCAAACATGTTGAGCGGTAGGCAATGTTAATGCATTACAATTGCTTTAACTTTTATATTTTCAAGTCTCATTTGCATAGTTCCTTAGTGGAGTTTGCTTCGGTGTCGTTTCTTTTAATATATTTGCAACAATTTTTTTATGGGTAGAGCTAGATTTTTTATGAATTTTAGAGAACGAATCATATCTCGGTTTATTCTATTCCTTGTTTTAATTTAATTTAAAATTTGCGAAATTAACCTAGATGTGTACATACAGATCAACCAGTCAATGAGGGATAAATTCTCAAAACTGGTAAAACGGCAAGATTGCTATCTAATCTATGCTTTCAGGAGCATTTTCCCCCCATTACGGAAAAATCTGGTCGCAATTTTTTTTTCATATTCCTTTCTGTATCTCCCCAATTTCTATATTTCTAGCACTCATTCATCACACATTTATAAAATGTGCTTAAAAAAATCATTTGTGCTCGATGGAGAAAAAAAGAAACGGAGAGCCAAACACAGACAGAAAATATTGCGCTGCCAAATACAAAATATATGCTATTTTTGAAGAGAAGAGAGGAAGAGCAAACAACGGCCGGCAAATAAAGAAAATATTGCAGTGCCATCAACAAAATACTACGGTTTTCCACAAGAAATTACTTTTACTAACATTTTTAATAAATCTAGTTTTATCCATTAAAAATAAAATTAAATCTAACATTTCGAAAAGAATCGCAACCGATTTTTTAGGCAGAGTTCTGCTTGAACCAACATTCACCTAATGTGTGTCCCAATCTTTAAAAATACCGAAGCGAGCGTGTGAATACTCTATAAACAGAATGCCAATATTTATTTTTTCTCAAAAAACAATACTTTTTTTGTTAAATCAATATAGCTATTTTATTTATATTCAAATCGAAGTAACAACGCGACATTCTTTCATTTTGTGTTATGTGCACATTCGATAAACAATTATTCGTAAAAATGCTTTTCAACCCATCGGGGCAATACAAAAGCAGCAGAATGAATTTGGGATGTATAGTACTTTAAATTTAAAGAATCTATTTCAGCTTTCACAAATTTTTTTATAGGATCTTCAAATTGTCTGTGTGCATCTAGAGATCCAATGACAAATCCTATCTGTCCGCATGGATAAGACGGGACAGAAGTCATTGCATAGGCAACTTTTGGAAAATGTAGTCTGCAACCGTTCATGGTATTTTTTATGTAATCAAAATCTAACCAAAAACTTCCTCCTTGAGAGCACACTATACCACCTTCTTTAAGAGAAGTTTTTAGGAATCCATAGTAACTCTCCTGAAATAAGCTGACCGCTGGACCAATAGGATCCGAACTATCAGTGATAATAACATCAAATTCGTTCTTATGGTTTTTGATGTAGTCAAAGCCATCGCCGATAGTAAGTTTCAACTTTTTGCTATCGAAACCCTGAGCCATAGCTGGAAGATACATTTTAGACAATTCAACAACACGATCATCTATTTCTACTTGATGAACTTCCTTGACCAATGGATGTTTTACAACTTCCCGTGCAACACCTCCATCACCTCCACCAACAATTAGAACTTTCTCTGGATTAGGATGGGAGCACAGCGGCAAGAACGATATCATTTCCTGATACGAAAATTCATCCCTGGATGTGCATTGAATTATTCCATCCAAAATCAGACACCTTCCATATGTATCGCTGAAAAAAAAGAGACTAGATATAGTTTAATTATTCTGAAGTATTTTAATAGGATGCTTCTTAATTTGTATAACCTGTGCCTATTAAAAATGCAAAAAAAAAAAGGTATTATTCCTGACCAGCATCAATAGTCGAGTCGATATACTCTTGTCCGCCTATTCCTCATCCGTTTATATAAATATCTAGACTATAGGAGCTGGGTCAACCAAATTGCATAGTCGTGTGTGTCTTAAGTTTATTCCAGAATTTGACCACACCCCTTTCCACAACCAAAAATCGAAAAAGTTGCGGACAAAATTTTATTGATAGGTTGCCAAAGTTGTGTGTGAACGCTTATATTCACATTCTTTACGTATTTTGATTTTATTACGAATAGACAAAAAACATGAAAATTACTCCAGAAACAATTATATAGGGCAAACCAGAACACCTTTTTCAAGTGTGTCCTTAAATTATAAAATAGTGATACATAAGTTTTTTGTTTTACCAAAAATGATATATCCATGGTTCTAACACTAACCATACAATTAAATTTTTTTATTTATATTTATTTATTATTTATTATTAATTTATATATATATTTACTTAATTCAGCTAATATCAGCACGGGAGTTGGAAATAACAGAAGGAAGTTTATTAATAAAACAAGTACGAAAGCTACTGTCGAGTGTGTTCGACAGTGGGATACCCGCCACCCAATTTCAACATCGAAATATTATATTTTTCAAAAATATATCAAACTTATATCAAATTTTTCGCGATCAGACCGTTGTACGAGTTGGACGCGTTTTTTAGTGCGAGGCTTCGTCGGTCGGTGTTCTCCGTCTTTTGTCGGTGAAAATAAGAACTAACAAATCTAAAGTGGAGAAAAAGTAACGAATTTGAAATCAGTAGTCTAAACTACATGAATAACAATTGACAGGCAGCTTGCGCAAAGTAACGCCAAAGAAAAATATATATAATTATAACTGGTGTTTTGATAGTGCAAGTGTATATTTGACTTAATTTAATAAGTGCCACGCGTAATAAGCTCGAAAAATGAGCAGCGATCCAAAGAATGAGCGTAGAAGCTCCCTAAATCCAAGAAACGCTTGTTACTCTTACTTCTCAACACGCGATATCGTTGAAGAAAGCAAGTCAACAAATTGCAACCCGGCTCTACTGACCGTCGACAGCAAGAGAGCGAGCTCTTGCTCACCCACTCTGCTCACCCCAACTCCTACATCATGGACCTACCAATGCCCAACCCCACCACCGCCGGCTTCTATGGAAGAAGCTCCAACAACAAGCAGCGCTACAATTTCCGCAGTCGCAGCATAAGCACCACCAACAACAAAACCAACTACCAATATTGCGAATTCGGTGCCAACGGCCGCAGAGCAAATTGCAATGTCAACAAAAACCGTAAGCTTCGATAAGCAACAAGCGGTCCTGGCTATACAGACCGGTATGGATCGCTACATCCAGATTAAGCGTAAGCTTAGTCCACTAAACACAGTTGGTAATAAACCAAAGATCAACCGTATCAACAAAAGCAACGACCAAACTAGGAGTTCCAATGATAACCGTTTTTCCATCTTAGCAGAGGCGGAGAACAACCAAGCAGAGCTGGGGCAGGAGACCCACAAGAAACCAAAGCCCCCACCTATTTATATAAGGGAAAAAAGCTCTAACGCCCTGGTCAACAAAATTGTTGCGCTGGTCGGGAACGATTATTTTCATGTTGTTCCGCTTATTAAAGGGAACATCCACGAAACCAAAGTTCAAACGAAGTCCGAAGAACACTTCCGAGCTGTGTCTAAGTACCTGGAGGAAACAAAAAAGAACTTCTACACCTACCAACTAAAAAGCAGCAAGGGACTGTAAGTTGTACTTAAAGGAATTGAACCCGACATCGCCCCCTCTGAGATTCAAGAAGCCCTTAAAGCCAAGGGCCAAAAATGTCAGCAACATTATTAACAGTAATAAAAAGTCCACGAGAATGCCAGGAAAATGCACACACCAAGACATACCCCTGTGGTTCATTTCAATAGGTTTATATATTCAAATAACCTGCTAAATGAATAGGGGATCATAATTAAAATTACTTTACATTTGCTTATTCTATCTGCATGTAGAATGCGCAAAATTGAGTCGAGCGGCCGAATTACATATAAACTGGTTAGCCAGAAGGGTTGGAATTAAGTATGTTTAATGGCCGTCAAATATTCTGATGTGTTTATTTTTTTTTTTTTTTTTATACTTTGCTTTTATTTATTGAATCTTCTCATTTTCGAGACTAACAATAAGTGTATCAAATCTTGTACTATAACCTAGCTAACAGTCATGTAGACTGGAACATTAGAAATGGCCCTGACAAATTATGGCTGGGTTGGAAGGTCGGTACGTTGCAGGCAGGATCGGTTGGAAACCCGAGTCAAGACCCTTGCGAGGGGATTTGGGTGGACAGAGAGTTTTTCATTATAGGACGCTTTTTACTTGTCTATTTCATCTTTTACTGCGAAAATGCCGAGGTCCCTGTGGATGTTTTGGTTCCGAATATACCATGGTGCCCCAGCGATAGTTCGGAGGATCTTTGATTGAGCGCGCTGTATGATGTCTATGTTGGTTCTGCTCGCGTTCCCCCAAAGCTGGGAGCCATACGTCCAGATTGGCTTAAGAGTGGAGTTGTAGAGCAGGACCTTATAGTCCAGACACAAGGGCGATAGGGCGGTAATAATCCAGTGGAGGCTGCTAGCTTTCAGCTTTAGGTGTAGTTTCTTGCATTCGATATGTCTACGCCATGTTAGACGTCTGTCGAGATGGATGCCAAGATACGTTACTTCATTGACTTGGGGGATCTGAGTACTATTCATGGAGAGCGGAGGGCAAGTTTGACTGTTAAGAGTAAACGTTATGTGTTTACACTTTTGTTCGTTTATTTTGATACGCCAGTCAGATAGCCACTTCTCGACTACCATGAGATGTTTGGCGAGTTGGGTTGATGCACGGACTGGGCATCTGGAGCGGCTAAGGATCGCAGTGTCGTCAGCAAAGGTGGATGTTGTTAGTCGGTCACTTGTGGGAATATCCGCTGTGTAGAGGACGAATAGAGTTGGCCCAAGTGCGCTGCCTTGTGGGACTCCAGCTTCGATAGTGTAGTTGTCGGATATTGTTGTGTTGCACCTCACTGCGAAGGCTCTGTTGTAGAGGTAAGATTCAAGGAGTTTATGAGTGTACCCAAGCAAGTGTGTTTTAATTTTATGCATAAGGCATTTGAGCCAGACGCGGTCAAATGCTTGAGATACATCGAGGAATATCGCGCTGCAGTATTCTCTAAGCTCGAAGGCTGTGCGAATCTCTGATGTTATTCTGTTAACTTGCTCGATAGTTCCGTGTTTTTCTCTGAAGCCAAATTGATGGGCTGGGATAATGTTGTGAGCTTCCATATATGGTATTATGCGCGTTAGAAGGCATTTTTCGAAAAGTTTGGACAGGCATGATAATAAACTTATTGGTCTGTAATATGACGGGATCGTGTGATCTTTTCCAGGCTTCGGTATCATTATTATTTTAATTGATTTTTTCCATTTACTTGGGTAGTAGCCGAGACTTATGATACCATTGAAGAGCTTACAGATGATCTCAACAGCACAGTACGGAAGTTCCATTATCATTTTTGTAGATATTAGGTCCTGGCCTGGAGCCTTTTTTGGTTTTAGCTCCCTAATGACTTTTGTAATCTCGTTCGGCCGAAATGAAGTTGGCGTTAATTCCGTCTCGGAGTGAATTTGCGGAAGAACATGTGCATTTGCTGCGGGGTTCAGCTGGAAGACGCCTCTGAGATGTAAGGCAAATGTTTCGGCTCTGTCTTTGTCGCTGCGGGCCCAGCAACCTGAAGAATTTCTTATTGGGGTGACGATTTCAGTCGGAGAGCTTAGATTTGGGTGAGCCCTCCACAAGGGATGCTTAGTACTAGTTGGCGATAGTTTTTCTATGTATTTTAGTTATGCATTTTCAGCATCTTGCTTCAGAGCCCGGCTTAGTTTGCGAGTGGCTTCATTAAGACGTTGCTTTGAGCATGGTGACCTGCTGGTTTGCCACGCCCGTCGCAGACGCCTTTTTTCCAGAACCAGCTATTCAATTTGCAGGCTGGTTTTGAGCATCTTAATTTCCACATCATTCCGTTTTGGTGTTAAGATCCTGGCTGCTGTGACGAGTATCTCTTTCAGAGCGGCGGTAGAGTAGTCGATGTCCGATTCGATATTTATTTGAGGAGTTAGCTCAATATGGGAACTAACATATTTTCTGTATTTCATCCAGTTATTGTTGCGCGACGTCAGCCTATAGGGGTAGTCCGTAATTTATGGGCTTTGAGGAAGGGTTAACAACAAAGGCGAGTGGTCAGATGAGAGATCGTAAGGGCCATGGCGCTTATTAGATCGCGTGGGATGTTTTTCGTCACCGCGAAATCAATTAGATCTGGGATCTTTCTGGGGTCTGCAGGCCAATATGTGGGGCTACCAGGAGAGACGTAGTCCAATTTATTGCTCACTTTTATAAGTGCGTTATACAGTTGCCTTCCCTTGGGGGTCACGAGGCGTGATCCCCAGTGCGTGTGTTTGGCATTGTAGTCTCCTGCAGCTATGAAGCGATCCCCCAGTGTGTTGTAGTAAAGCGAGGTGGGCAGTAGACAGCGGCAATACAAAGGTTGGCGTTTCTGACTGGACAGTTATGGACGTTGCTTGTAAGTAATTTGTTGCAAACCTTTGGTGAAAGTGGTGCTTGATGCATTCTCTGATTAAGATGCCGGTTCCGCCGTGGATTTTGCTATCCAGATAATCTGTGCGGTAGAAGGTGTAACCTCTTATATGGAAGTTATATCTCCCTGTGAGGTGCGTTTCAACCAGCAGCGTGGCGTCGATGTGATTTACATTTAGAAATTGCGTTATTTCCAGTTTATGCCGTGAAATGCCGTTGGCATTCCACATGAATATACGTAGATTAGACATTTATTATTTGAACTGTTGTGCTGCAAGCAACTTAATCACCATGTCCTGGTTCTGAACATGGGTTTGGATAGTTGTTTTCATAAATGACATGAATTCCATCATACTCGGACTTTGTTGCATGGTAAACATCATAGTTTCCAAATTGCTTTGCGGCTGCATCGGGACCTGCTGAGTGTTTTCTGAGTGTGGCTTTTCCATGCCTGTTCGTAGTGCTTCGTCGTAGGAGAAGCCCTTAGTGGTATTTAGCGAACTGAATGATGATCTGGCTGCCTTGGCGAAAAATACGTCTGGCGTATTTTTTGAGTTATAATACGCATTTCGCGTATTTTGTTGACGCGTAGCTGTCGCTCGTTGCATGCGACTCTTCAACTCCTTGTAGACCACACAGCCTCTGTAGTTTGCCGTATGGTTTCCTCCACAGTTGCATTATTTTTTCCTTAAGGGGTCTTCTTTGCTTGCAGGGCAGTTTACGGAGTTATGGAAGTCACCGCAGACTGCCCGAACTGTGCAGTATATCTTTGTGTGTCCATACTCCTGGCAGTTTGTGTATTGTAAAGGGCCATTGAGTTTGTGTGGTTCTTCCACGGTGATCCTTTGATGCAGTAAGAGCTGCAACTTGTAGATCGGGTGCACTTCGTTTTTCTATAAGGCTTTGCTATCTGGTTCGAGCTCGACCTTGAAGAGTGGTTGCGGCTTTTTATTTCTGTTAATAATGTTGCTAACATTTTTGCCACAGAAGCCCTTGGCTATAAGTCAAAATTGAATTTGGAAATAGTACACTAGTTGAAAATCTATATATCATCAGATTTGATATATCATCGCATAATTTTGCTGAGAAAACCCTAAAAAGAAAGGCTTGCTTGCGGGAAGCCATAACAGTAAGCAAGGGAGGCGGAGGAACAATAAGAGTAGGACATTTAGAACGTTTGCGCGAGTTATAAAGAATGTCATGAGATCTACCGGGAGAAATAATGTGAAATAATTAATTTAAGAGCAAAATATTAATATTAAATTAATAAATAATTAATTTAAATGAAACTGATTCAGCTGCTTAATTTAAATTAGGGTAAGGTGTAGAAGGGGACTTAGAAAAATGCTGAGAAGAAGCGGGAAAAAGCATAAGAGACGACACGTCCAAGGTGTGGGGTGAAACAATCGAGTCGTGATCTGGCAGCAAAATATAAGGCACAATTAAAGAAGACAAAAGTTGGGGTTAAAACTGACGAAGAGCTAATAACTCAACATGTGCAATATTACCAACTAAGAAAGCTACTGTCGAGTTTGCTTGATGAATATACATACATATGTGAGATTGTATCAATTTGCTAAATTTTAAAAACTGCTGAAAATGAATAAAAATATGAATGTAAATATAAATTAAAATCCTCCTTTTATGTGTGCCTATATTAACTTGTAATAAAAAATGCTGAAATTTAAATATAATATGTCTATACTAATTATTTAAACATAATAACATAATAAAAAGTCGATAAACAGGTGCAGTCTCTGCATGCAATCAAAAATAAAAAGTAAGCAAATCAAAAACAACAACATCAACGCAAAGACGACAAAATCAATTAAAACAATCGAGCGAACAGAAGAGAACAACAACAAGGTTACAGGCAGAAACCAACGTACGAAGAGAGAGAGAGAGAGAGCTGAACGTGCGAGAGGGCCGCATCTCTGCCTCAGGGGTTTTGTTTTCAAAATTCAAAACACGACGACTAGCTCGAGTTCTCGAGAGAGAGCCGAACGCGAGAGAGCGCTGCGCCTCTGTCACGGCCTCTGCCACGGGGGTTATGAAAACCAAAAAAGCAAAGTGCCCGTATTTTTTGGATATGCGGACTCTATTATGTTCATTGCTTAGTGCTGTTACATACATTTTCGGTTGACATAAAGTTATAATACCCTTCTAGGCGGGTATAAAAATGCAACAACATACATACATACATACGAATGTATGTATGTAAGCTAGTATCAATTCGCTAAATTTTAAACACTGCTGAAAATAAATAAAAAATATGAATGTAACTAAAAATCGAAAAGTAAAAAGTCTATCGACAGGTGCAGACTCCGCATACAAACAAAAAGAGTACACTAATCAAAAGCATCAACACCAAAGAAAAGACGACAAAATCATTTGAAATAAACGAGCGAAACACGCTAAATAATCTTTGCTACAAGGATTATTTGAGAAAGTGCAGACTTACGTTTCAGCGTGACCCGAAACGCTTCTATGACTTCGTTATTTCGAAGCGAAAGACGTCAACACTTCCAACAACATTATTTTATGATAAAAATACAGCTTTTAATGATCGTGGCATTGCCGATCTGTTTGCTGATTTTTTTCAAACGACCTATTCCACATCAACTTTTTATAGAGCCCAGTCTTATCCGTATCAAGTAAGCCAAGCGAATTGCATTTTTGGTCCCTTACTTTCTGAAAGTTTACTCTTACGTGAACTTAAGTCATGTAAACCAGTTTTTTCTCCTGGCCCTGACGGTGTTCCTAGTTGCATGCTTATGTTCTGTGCAGAGGGACTTTGTAAACCACTTTTAAAATTGTTTGAATTGTCTGTAGAGTTGTGCTCTTTCCCTAATCTTTGGAAAGAGTCTTACATTATTCCTCTCTTGAAAAAAGGAAATAAATCCAACGTTCAAAACTATAGAGGTATCTCCAAGTTGTCTGCTATTCCCAAAGCATTTGAGAAACTAATAACTTCTCAACTGCAACACTGCTGTAAATCTATAATTTCACCCTACCAGCATGGGTTTGTGAAATGTAGGTCTACTACCACTAATTTATTAGAATTCTCACCAATTGTTATTGAAGGGTTCCAATCAAAAATGCAAACGGATGTCATTTACACTGATTTCAGTAAGGCTTTTGATTCTGTCAACCATAGTCTCTTATTCTTCAAGCTCAATCTTCTTGGATTTCCACAGAACTTAATTTTGTGGATATCTTCATATCATTCATTTAGAATTCAAAGAGTATTTTACAAGGTCTCTGTGTCCAAGACTGTCCAAGTCACTTCCGGCGTACCCCAAGGAAGTCATTTAGGCCCATTGCTGTTCACATTATTTATAAATGATTTACCGTCCGTTATATCATACTCTCGCATACTTATGTATGCGAATGATGTTAAGATTTCTCTGGCTTTTAATGATCCCATATATAACCTTAGATTGCAATCTGACCTTGATTGTTTTCAATCGTGGTGTGCTATAAATTTATTAAATCTTAATTGCAATAAATGTAAACTTATGACATTTTTTAGGGGTATTCTTCATTTAAATAATTATCTTAATCATCTTAATGATACTCCACTTGAGCGAATAGAGTCAGTAACTGATTTAGGTATCCTTCTTGATTCAAAATTAAAGTTTGACAAGCATATTTTGGCTGCTTCTAATAGAGCCATGGGTGTCCTTGGATTTATTAAACGTTGGTCAAAAGAATTTAACGATCTCTACATTACTAAACACTTGTACATCTCACTGGTTCGACCTATTGAGTATGAGTACGGATCTAATATCTGGTTTCCCCAGTATAGGGTTCATCAAAATAGGCTTGAATCAGTGCAGAAACAATTTCTTCTTTTTGCTCTTCGTAGTCTTAGCTGGAATCCCACAATTAGATTGCCTTCGTATCGTAGTAGACTTTTATTACTAAACCTTCCTTCTCTTTCTGACCGTAGAACTATGCTAGGTGTAGTGTTTCTACATAGACTAATCATTGGCGAAATTGACTCATTGCAGTTGACAAGTCAGATTAGCTTTGCCGTTCCGGTCAGAACGACTAGAAATTTCCTTCCCCTCTCACTTTCCCGTTGTAGTACTAACTATGCCAGTCACAATCCTTTCCGTATTTTATGTGTAAATTATAATAACTTTTCCAGTCTAGTTAATAATACTAACACTACCTTAGAAATTAAAACATTACTCCTAGATACATTAGCTCGTATTTAAGAATAGTTCTAATTATTATTATTATTAGTAAAAGTATTATTATTATTATTTTATTCTTTTTATCAATACAATTTGGTTGTTTTGTCTGTGTTAAGTGTTCGCGACCTCCGTTCCCGCACGTTATGCGGTTGCCCCTCGGTCGGATGGGCGGGTGGTCGTGTCTGCCTAGGTCCGCGCGTTAACAAGCCCGAGCTTGGTGTCGCTGGGCCACTTGATCGTACTGCCGTTAGTACGTGAACGTCCAAGAAACGTCAAAACTAAATCTGGTGCGCGAGCGTCTGTTTAGCTTCTGCCATGCGCGCTCAAAACTTCCCAACGCACACTGGTCGAAATGGCTAGATTAGCGTCGTTTAATTAATAACTTCTTCAAAAATGAAGCTTCTTTTATGAAAATGATTTTATTTTGTGGGTAAATATGCCTAAAATCATATTTAACTTACAAATATTTTTTACGATTTTTTTATACCCGCCTACCCAAAGGATAGAAAGTATCATAACTTTGTGCCGACCGAATATGTATGTAACAGGCAGAAGGAAGCATCTCCGACACCATAAAGTATATATATTATTGATCAGCGTCAACAGCCAAAACGATATAGCCATGTCCGTCTGTCTGTCAGTATAAACACCTAGATCTCAGAGACTATAAGAGATAAGGCAATCAAATTTTCGGGATAGTGTGTCTTATTATTGCACGCAGATCAAGTTTGTTTTTGATTTTGGCCACGACCACTTCCGTCCATGCAAATCGAAAAAAGCCGAATTGCAAGCGTCGTTTTAAGCCTAGAACGTTTATTTTTGGTACACACAATACTAATCACCATCTTAATGATCTCTGCGAATTTGGATACAATCAGATAAAAATAAAAAACACAGAAGTCATTAAGAAATTACTTATGGAGGCGTAATCACGTGCAGCTGCACCTGGTTAGTTGCTATGTCACTCCGTGACATAATAATGGTATTCAATAAACCAACTAAAGTGCCGCCAAGCTAATAATTTCGAACAGAAAAAATGTTGGTATGTTATTTTGGTATAGTTTTAGAATATTTTTTTAGTATTTTTCCAACATATTTTTGAAAAATATAATATTTCGATAGAAAAATTGGGTGGCGGGTATCTTACAGTCGATCAAACTCGACAGTAGCTTTCTTACTTGTTTCAATTTTTTATGTTTAAAATTTTTTTTTTTTTAGCTATTTTTAGCTTTTATTCCATCCTCGGTATCAGAAGAGTTTTGCTCTGAGCGGTCCTCCGGAGGCTTTCTCACGTATTTTTATGTAATATTAGACTGATTATTTCAGTACCAATAATTCTTGTTTTTTTTGGAGGAGGAGAATGAGTCTTTTGAGAGTAATTTGACCGTAATTAAGAGGTCCGAAGAATCCATTAGTGATCGACAAGGCTCATTTAGCGGTGTTTACAGTTATAAAAACAAAAAAATAATTGTTTATACATATATATATATATTGTGTATATATTATTTTTTTTTTCATATCCAAATTGTTTTTTTAAATCAAATGAAGTGTTATTTGCTCATAAAAGCTTAGAAATATCATCAAAGTAATCTGATCCTTCCTCTTGGCTTAAAGTATTTTGAAAAGAACGCAAGGATGGATCGGTCAGAGGAACATAAAAGCGAATGAATAAGGTCTTCCATTGTATTTTCTCTCGATGATTTGCGTGTATGATGCTCGAGAAAGTAGCGGAAATCCTTATTCCTAGCTTCTAGGGCTTTTTCCGACATTTCCGCAATTGGAAGTGGAGCAATGTTTATAATATCCCCTCCATGAATTAGTGTTTTATGTAAGGAGCATGGCATGTAAAACCAGGGATATTCCTTGACAAACAGGTAAGCTGTTCCCAGGGCATATTCCTTGAATGCTGGAATACTCATTTCGCACCCGCAACTGATTGACCTCAAGATGACATGTAATCTGTGGAGTAATTTCTCACAGACTCCAGTAATTTCGGATGTCAATTGTGGCTGTTGGAAAAAACGTTATTGAACATTCCGGGAAGTATTTCGCAGGCCTATCAGGAGTCGATGGCGTATCAATCAGTGATAGGGATGCATCCATCCAGTCTTTATATTTTTTCCTTCCATTCTTTTTTACCAATTTTGCCAAATTTTTTTACGTCGGCAATTACTTGAACTTCACTATATAATTTGACATCAATAATATTGTCAAAAATATAACTTTCAACAGATTTAACTTTATTGAGAGACAAGCGCTCGCTATGCCATATACAAAAAAAGCACCCACTTTTGTACTGATATATTGATATCTAAAAACATTATTATTAATTTATGGCTGCAGATGGTTACAAATAGTTGTATACCGAATACCGGTGGGTAAAATAAGTTCTGATCTAAGAAAGTTGCAGGTTAAGCTAATTTAAATTTTAACTACAACATATAAACACAGGTCACAAACAAAAAGTTTTTTGTTAATACAAACCTTAAATTTGATTAAAAATTTCTCATGATGATTTATTTTGGCTAAACAAAATTTTTAGGCAATTTTTAAGGTGCAGTACAAAAAGGCGGGATAGTTAAGTGAAGCGCGCGCTAAAACATATGTTGATTTTGTAAGCGCACAGCTGATTGAATCGATAATATATAAAAAAAAAAAAAACTATCAAATAACTCAGTGCGATATATGTAACTGATTAAGAAATTTTTTTGAATTATAACGATTTAAAATTTGAATTAAACGACGCTAATCTAGTCATTTCGACCAGTGTGCAATGCTCACAAAACAATATTTTCTGGTAACATAACAATTCGTTGACCGACCGTCTGTTTGGCTTTCGCCACGCTCGCCTCCATTTTCCCAGCGCGTTGGATTCCAGCAAAACACTGCACCGACTGCACCAGAAGCCGGGTCCCACTACTAAAGGCATCGCCGCTGCACCGGCAACTGCGCTGCCCAACTCACTGCTAGTGCAAACAGTTTTCTTAGGGACAAATCCAAAATTGTAAAATTATTTCCAATCCGTTTTCAAATAGGAGCAATTCTCTTAAAGATTGCCAAAAATAGAAATTTTAAATTTAAAACCAAAAATACCTTTTTGTGTTATTTTTTTTCTAACAAACAAGAAGCATAACAAAAGAGTAAAACAATTCTATTCTGACAAGCAAAAATCCCCTTAAGTGTGTGTGTAAAGTGAGAATAAGCTGAGTGTGGAAACTACGACCCGCCAATGTCGCACACGATACAAAGATAAAAGCTCTGTAGCACCAGTTCGTAGAGCACATCTTTGGTGTATGGAGAGCGAAGCCCTAGTAGGAGTTCAGAAAGGATCACCAAAAAGGAAAAAATCCGCACCATCGAAGATGGCGACCACGTTCTACTTTAAGCTAAAAAAAATTTAAATCAAAAACCATACATACACACAAAGACAATTAAATTTTTAGGAGAAATCGAATTAATAAAAAGTCATACGAGGATAAATTACATTTTTAAATTAATAATCATTTTTGAGGGAAAACGAATGAATTAAAATTTTAAAGAAATATTAAATTTCTATTTTAAGAAACATAAAACACATACACAAGCAACCACGCACAAAAAACCATACACAGTGGGGAACATTACCATAAAATCAGGGAATGTAATTTTTCTTATTATTGTAATGCCAGTTTTACTTAAAGAATTAAAACTAATCAGAAATAATTAATCTTAACTGGCAAATATAAGTGACAAGATTATTTTCTCATTTCAAATTGATCCAACAAATCTGATAATTCTGACACTTTTCTAAATACAATTTGGTTACTTTTATTTCTCCGATATATTTTTACAAGAAATTTAACAAACTTTAAACCACAAGGGTTAAAGGCAAATCCTAATCCTTATCAGCCCCCCGAGCTTATTGACGACGCAAATAAAGAGAACAACAGACACAAATACAAAGACAAGAAATTATACATAATAGTAACATGGAGCGAATAATCCAGGAACTACTTGCAGCTACTGTCAGTCAAATTCTGGCACAACAATTACCAGCCTTACTTAAGCAACATGACGGACCTAACTTCGGCATCATAGTGGACATTGTAAAGAGCCTCCGAGGGTTTTCAGGAGAATCATCCCAATTTAACTCTTGGCGACGAGGCGTAGATAGCATAGCATAGAAGCTTATAGCGGCTGCCAAGGCACACTAAAATACTTCGGTATTTTGCAGACAATTCGTTACAAGATAACGGATGATGCTGATAGAGCACTAGAAGCACATAAAACTTCTCTGATCTGACCAGCTATTTCAAAATGTCTAACACTCCATTACGCCGACAAGCGTGATGTGAATACTCTCGAGTACCAGTTAACCTCGTTGGTGCAAGGTGCAAACTAATCAGTTGAAGATTTCTATAAAACTGTTTGCAGACATTCTCTCATTCTAAATAAAATTGGCTCTATAGAAATGAGAAGAATGGAAGAAGCGGAACACATAATAACAAAGATGTACCGGGATAAAGCTTTGGATGTTTTTGATTGGGAACTACAGGGGGATCTGTCCCGCTTACTAGGAATAAAGGAACCAGTAGACTTGCCGTCAGCACTGCATCTCTGTCTAAAACGAAAAATCCAAATTTTCCGCTCAAATAATGCAACAACTAGGGTACAGAATATGGGGTTCAGGAATCAGTATATGAAACCATTACCTCCACCTAGAGCGCAACATTACCGACCGCCACACTTCGAAAAACAAATAAATTTGGGTTCCGCCAACCTATTTACATCCCACAGGGGAATCAACCATTTAATCGGGGACAACAAGCGATCGCACCACGTCGTTCAGCTCCAAAACCACGGCCAGAGCCCATGGAGGGAGATCCTAGCATTAGGACATATTAATTACATGAATCGATCTAATTTCGAAACCGGGAAACGACCTTTAAATGACATAGGCACAACCGGTGACAAAAGACAAAGAAATTTGAATATAGAAAGTAACGAGGATGAAAAACACGACCAAGATGGAACAGTAACGGACTATCAGCAGATCATGAACAATTATAAAAAGACAATTGACTTCGAACAAACTACTGAAGGGTACCAAGATCAAGGGAAACATGGGTTTACTGAAATCCAACAATTCGATTATGCCGACCTGAATTTTTTAGAGTAAGCCGTTCCTCGCTGCCTGTCTAATTGACACAGGATCTAATCGCAATTATATAAAACCAAACTTAGTCTTAAAACCAATTCCAAATGAAAACCATTTCGAAGCTATGTCGGTTGATGGTAATATAAAAATCACGCACCACAAAGTGCCTTATCTCTTCAATATGACGAATTACCCAGTTTAATTGTTCATACTCCCTACTCTAAAATCGTTTGATGCCATTCTGGCCAATTATAGCTTGAAAGAATTAAAAGAGGTAATCCATACCGACAAGAATTTCATGTTAGTAAACCACCGAATCACTATTTCAATTAAAGAAAAGAAGTAGAAAAGAAAATCAAATACGAACAAGTTAAGATACCCCCGTTTACTCTGAATTCTACCAATATCCCATGTCTTTTAAAGATGAGGTAAATAAGCAGATTTCAGAATTACCAATCACCAATGTGGGTCGTACCGAAGAAAATGGATCGACTAAGGGAAGTTAAACCAAGTAACTATATCCGCAAAATACCAAATTCCCGAGATAAATTAAGTGCTTGCCCAACTGGGCAACAACAAGCTTTTTCTTTACTCGACCTTAAAAGTGGGTTCAATCAAATCAAATTAAATGAGTACGATGTAGAAAAAACTGCAATCTCAATCAACAATGTAAAATATAAATTCACACGACTACCTTTCGGACTGAAGAACGCCCCTTCCATTTTCTGATACATTTATATAGATACATTTATATAGATAATATAGTCATCTTTAGTAAGGATGAGGATGAGGCCGTCAGCCGTCAGAGGAAGCAAGGGGATCAACATGTAATCTCAGTATTGGCTGGGGCACGTGCCGTTCTTGCTCCTACTGTCGGAAGTGCGACTATACTCTCCACGCGAGGGCGGCTGGAAGCAGACCCCTAGCACGGTCATGTCTCTGCTAGAGGTGCTGACTAATTGTAGTCGGGCGAAAATCGTGAATCTATAAATCATCCCAATCCAAGGTGGAACAGCATACGCTGATGGATGCATGGCCGGGGGGTAGCCCGGTCTCTAGTATGCGGACTCTGGATACCTGTCGTCCTCCAGTTTCATTTAGACTTTCCACGGTATGCGGGCTATGCCGTGGATGACCTTACCTTCCCGCCTACTCGTGGGATCTTAACTAATGGATCAAAATTTCAAAATAGAAAAGTGATACGGCTTTAAAAGTATCATCCCTGGGCGATGCCTTCACGGCTGACCCCTACACCAGCACTGCAGCCATTGGGCTGCTAGCTTCCACCCCCAATACTACGGGTGTCGACTTTAGTATTTTAGGGGACCCGGATAGGCCACAAGCTCACTTGGACACAGGTTTCACTAGTGCTGAACTTCCGTCCAGTAGCGGTTCAGTCCGGCAGAAACCCGTCGAGGTATTGTCCTCGGACGAGAAAGCTGACTGCGACCGAATCAGCTTTGCTGACGACGCTTCCGTGGCCTCTCAGAGGTCAGGCCTTACGGAAGCAGGCTCTCAGATCCAGTTGCTGCGGCTGGAATCTAAGGACGCCCTTGTAAAACTGAAGAGCCGCGAGAAGAAGCTTTTTAAAGCTGCACTCGCAAAGGGTTCTAACAGAGAGGAGGCTCTGGCTATCGCCACTGCGCCCCCCGTTAACACCAAGGCTAAACGGACGCGCGCTGACGATACTATCGTCGAGCCCACCAGCTCTTCAAAGAGGTCCAAAAAGACTCATAAGGAGTCCACGAAACCACTTTTCAGTCAAGTGGTTAGCAGCGTGAAATTGGGCTTCACTTCGGCTGATCCAACCAAACCCCTCTCAGCGGAGCAGTTGGCTACCATCCTGGAATTCATTGGGCTCCAGAAAGCCAGCAGCTTCTCCACGAAGCTGTGGCGGGTGGTGCAGCACAGCCTGAACGGCACAACGACTCACCTCGCAATGTTGGTTGACGAGGAGTCGTACAGGGCTCTGACGGAGTGCCAAGGGAAGGTGAAATTCTGCTTTGGCAGGGTCAGATTGATCCTAAAGAATTCAGCTCCCAAAGCCTCCTCCGCCACCCCTGCTCCATCCACATCCTCACCCGCTCCCTCTCCTGCCAGTGCCGCTCCGGCAACAGCGCCAGTGGTTCCCTCAGGGATTCCAGCATTGGCTGACCCTGTGGCCTCCACGAGCGCTGCGGCCGTATTGGTACCTAAGGTTCCTTCCCCCACCCCACCGGCCATTGTGGTCAAAGCCTCGAAGGGCCCAACTAGACGTGTGACAAGTGGTCACCGTCCGTCAACCGTCTGAGGTGCCTCGGCCAGGCCCACTGCCAGCACCTCAAGCCCCAACCCACCCGCACGGGCACCTCCTGCGAGTGGCTCGTCCCAACCGCCGAAGGGCATTCGCGGTAACGACTCTCGGGGGGGCAAGGCAAGTGGCCTTGTCTCAACCGCCACCAGCAGGGAAGATGAGCAAACTTAAAGTGCTCCAGGCGAACCTGCACCACGCTAGAGGAGCGTCGGCCACACTCTCCAGGGTCGTCTGTGAAGCTCAAATCAACCTGGCTCTCGTCCAAGAACCATGGTTGATCGGTGGCCAAATACGTGGACTTTCATGTGGATCATGTAAGTTGTTATATGACCGTATGGGAGGTGCCCCGCGCACTGCTATACTTATGGATAACAGTGTCAGATATTTCCCACTAAATAACTTCATCCACAGAGACCTGGCAGCAATGGTTATTGAGGTAGCCACTGCAGATGGTGTCCGGGAAGTTGTGATCGCTTGTTAATTGGCGGGTCACAGACGAAGCCACTTTGTCAGACCATCAGCACATCAGGGTTGACCTTGCTGGAAAAGTCGAAATTCGCCAAAACTCTTTCTGTCCGAAAAAGACAAATTGCGAGCTCTTTAAAGCCTCTGTAGCTTTCAAATCAGACCTATTGGTCAGCAATCCTAGCTCTATCAGTGAGATAGAACTCGCTGCCAATCTGCTCCAAGATGTGCTTATCTCATCCTTCGAGGACAGCTCAGTGCAGAAGACCCTAAGGATCACTCGGAAAATTCCGTGGTGGAATGAGGAACTGGCTGTCCTTAGAAGGAGGGTTAGAAGCCTTTTTAATAAGGCTAAATCTAACCGTGCTAGTTGGGACGTCTATAGGGACGCTCTTACCAACTACAACAAAAGCATTAGACGAGCTAAACGCGATACATGGCGCAGCTACTGTGGTAGCTTAGAATCGTTGCCAGAGGCAGCGAGGCTTCATAAAGTATTTGCTAAAGGGTCGTCTAATGGAATAGGGCTTCTTAAAAGAGCAGATGGCTCTTTCACTCAAGATCGCAGGGAAACACTTGAGCTTCTACTGCAAGTCCACTTCCCGGGTTCCGTGGCGAATCCAGATCTCTCCGGTCGCGATGACGCCACTTTGTCACCGGACTCACGCGGATTCAGCCTATCTGGATCCATCTTCGACACCGAAAAGGTCAAATGGGCTGTAGATTCTTTTGCTCCTTTCAAAGCCGCAGGGGATGACAAAATCTTCCCAGCCATTATTCAAAACAGCATGGCTCATATTCTTGATCCACTGGTCGGCCTTCTTAGAGCTAGTTTTACTTGGGGATACATACCCATCTCTTGGAGGAGAGTTAATGTAGTATTCATCCCCAAGCAAGGGAATCGTCCGCTTGACCAGCCTAAGTCCTATCGGCCGATCAGTCTTACCTCCTTTCTGTTTAAAACGGCGGAAAGGCTTATAGATATGCACATTCGGTGCTCTCTGCAGACGTCGACACCTCTGCATCCCACGCAGTTTGCGTACATAGCCGGCAGATCGACGGAGGTCGCTCTCCACAGGTTAGTGGGAAAAATTGAAAGAGCCTTCGTACCCAAGAACATTGCTTTGTGCTCTTTTCTGGATATAGAATGTGCTTTTGATAATACCGGCTACGGGTCAATCTCTACTACTCTAGATCGTAGAGGAACTACCCGTCCATTGATCCGGTGGATTGAAGCTATGCTCAAACACCGGATTATCACTTCCACCCTGGACTCCACGACTGCATGTATTAATGCAGTCAAGGTCTGTCCCCAGGGAGGGGTTCTATCCCCCCTACTCTGGTCCCTAGTAGTTGACGAACTACTAGTGTTACTCTCCGCGCAGGGCGTTGAAGCTATCGGCTATGCTGACGACCTGGCTCTAATAGTGACCGGGAACTATACCAGCACCGTGACAGAGTTGATGCAATCAGCTCTGAACACGGTAAGTAGATGGTGCGCAGATGTTGGTCTTAGCATCAGTCCACAAAAACTATTATAGTTCCTTTCACTAGGCGCTATTCCGTTGACATTGGTCAACTTTATATCACCGGCTCCCCTGTGGGGCTATCCAACGAAGCCAAATATCTAGGGGTGACCCTCGATAAAAGACTAAATTGGAACTCCCACCTCAGCAACAACTCCACCCTCACAAAGGCGACCCATGCCATGTGGGCCTGCAGGAGATTCTTTGGTAGAATCTGGGGTCTTAAATCCTGCACCATCCGGTTGCTTTTTGCCATGATGGTCAGACCGATCGTCACCTATGCTGCTATTGTGTAGTGGCCAAAGGTTACGCAGGTCACTACTATCAGCAAATGCAATAAATTGCACAGGCTGCTGTGCCTCTCCCTGACAGGTGCACTTCGTACCTGCCCCACCGCAGCAATGGAATCGATACTGAATCTGACTCCGCTGCATATCCAAATTAAAGAAGTCGCCGCTATGAGCCTTCTTAGAATCAAGCTCCAATCAGGGCTTCTAGCTACCGAATCAGGACATGCTAGCCTGATCAAAGACATTCCTGGCATAGATATCTGCACTAGATCAGATACTATAACTAAGGAACTTTTCTTTGGTGCTAAATCCCTCATCCCTCATCCCGGACCGGAAGGACTGGGACACTGGCAACCCTATCAGCGACCCCTACGCTATTCACTGGTATACCGACGGGTCAAAAACTGATCAGGGGGTTGGAGCTGGGATCTGTGGACCCAACTCTAAAACCTCAATTGCTATGGGCAAATGGCCCACAGTCTTCCAATCTGAGGTTCATGCCATCGAGTTCTGCTGCCGTCTGATCCTAGAGAAGGGGATTAGAGGAGTGAACATCTACATCTTCTCTGACAGTCAAGCCGCCATGTTAGCCTTCTCCTTTAAAAGAGTAAGCTCTCGACTGGTGGCCGATTGCTGGAACTGCCTCCAGAGACTGTCTCTTACTAACAATGTCACCCTTCTATGGGTACCTGGACACTCTGGCATCCAGGGCAATGAGCTGGCGGACGAACTTGCGAGGGCCGGTTCGTCAGCTACCTTTTCCGGCCCTGAGCCCCTATATGTCATGGGTTGGTCAACCATCTCAGCTATTGTGAAAACCTGGGCTGTTAGGTTGACTGATCGCTACTGGTCGGTCCAACCAGGGATGCGGGAAGCCAAGGAGCTTATCAATCCCGTGGTCGACCGGAAAATGAGCTTACTTTCCAGGAGGGATCTTCACCTCCTCGTTGGCTATCTTAGTGGCCATCATACGGTGAACTATCACCTCACCAAAATGCGTCTGTCTTCTGATGCTGAGTGCAGACTCTGCAAAGAGGACGACGAGACAACCAAATACATTCTGTGCGACTGTCCAGTCTTGATGTGGTCTAGCAGGAAACATCTGCACGTGGATACCGCAGGTCCCGAGCATATTGTGCGTTCCTCGACAAAAGATCTGCTCTGCTTCATTAGGGAAGCAGAGCAACTTTTGTCTAGCTAGGGAGAGCCTATAGGCACAAAAGACCTCCATGGTCGCAGTGCCTCGCACCTTCTCTGTTGGGAGACTCCCTTTTTCAAATAATAATAATAATAGTAAGGATGAAGAATCACACTTAGAAATATTGAAACTGTATCTGATACTCTATAAAGAGCCAATATTATATGTCAGCCAAATAAGTGTGAGTTCTATAAATCCAGAGTAGAATTCTAGGGTTTCATTATTTCCGATACGGGTATGGAGCCCAATCCAAAAAAGGCTTTGGCTATTGTCAATTACCTGTGTCCAAGGATAATTTGTGAACTAAGAGCTTTCTTGAGTCTCTCAGGATACTATAACGCTTCATTGGAGATTACATTCGCCAAGCCTTTAACCTGTATTTTGAGAGGCGTCGACGGACACGTCAGTAGCAGTGATGCCAAATCAGCATTTTTCCTGACAGATCTATCAGGTTTTTAACTGCTTCAGCAGGCAAAAATGTGGAACATCTCCTATCAGCAAATCTGTCCTTTTTCTACTCTCCTTATCCGGAAATTTGGCATTTGTTAGACTTCATTTATCAATGTTTGAGTTTGATCTTTTTTAACTTACGTGGCATCTCTTTGATGCTTGAATTTGAGATTTTTCACTTTATGTGACATCTTTTTTATACAAACTGTTATCGATATCGTGTGTAATGGTCAAAGCGCATTGTATCGAAGCGTTACTTGAAAGATCAACAATTAAAAAGTTCTATGGCCAAAGAAAATTATAAACAAAAATTTCGTGATAACTGGCTCCAGCAGCCAGATTTTAAAAACTGGATGTGTCGCGATAGTAATGACAATAACAAGGCATATTGCACATACTGCAAATGCAGTATCACTACAAAAATTGACCAAATTCTCGCGCATATGGCTACCAAAAAAAACACACACAAAATACATCGTGTTTTCAACAATCTAATAAAATTAATTTTGTGTCAGTAAAATAGACTGAGGAGTGTCGCCAGGAAGCTGCAATAAGTATGTTTATTGCCGAACATTGCTCCATTCAGCCATTGGACCATTTAACTGAATTGTGCAAAACATATTTTGGCCAAGCTTCTAGGTAAGTAAGAGTGATTACTAGAGCCAAATATATTTTAAACATTGCGATATTTTCAGGACTTGGTATACTCTATTATAGTGCAAAACGCGAGGAAATTGTGTCGACGTTCTTTTCACTTATTACAATCGAAAGTGGAGATGCTCAAAGTATTACCCAGGCTCTGCTGAATGAATTGACCCGGCGTAAAATACCAGTATCAAACTTAATAGGAATTGGCACTGATAACGCGAGTGTTATGGTGGGTAGAAATAAAAGCGTATATACTGAGCTTAAGAAGGAAGTACTGGTAAAATGTGTTTGCCATTCAGTGCAATTGGCGGTCAATACTGTTTGCAAGCAGGCTTTGCCGGACGCACTGTAGTTTATTATAAGTGAAACGTACGGTTGGTTCTGTAAGAGTTCGGGCAGGCAAATTGCCTATTGAAATTTATATAAATGCATTAATGACGATGAGCTAGAGTAAACTTTAAATCAAGTATATCTATATGAGTTCTAACATATTCAACGAATTTTTATAGTGTTTGTTTTAATATTAACTGTACTAAAATTACCAATTTACAATTCCTACTTGTCGTACCCGTTTGTAGTGTGTTTCAACAATAAGTTTATGTAAATATAACATACATGCTAGTAAAAGTATTTAATTTAATATGTCCTCTTAAAATCATCAGAGTCGCTGACACCAGATGGCTATCCATTGAAAATTCAGTCAAACGCATTACGATGCAGTGAATTGAGCTGAAATTGCATTTTCAAACAGCAACGGTGACGGAGAAGTGTCATAAAGCAAATATATTGGACGGCTTATACAATGACGATAACTTTTTATATTTGCTGTTTTTGAAACCAATTCTTGAAGACATACAAAGGATTAATAAGAACTTTCAAAGCAAAGACACCGACCCAACCAAATTACTGGGAGATTTGATTTTGAGTATTAACTCTATCAAAGCAAGAATAATCCCCCCCAACATTGAAGTCGATATTCTTGAAGACGATTTTACGCAACATGTTAAAAGTGATTTGTATTTGGGGTACGAATTCGAATCAAACATAAAAATGCTAAAAGGAAAAATCGACGATTCAACAGAGGAAACCATTCGACAAAACTGTACCGATTTTGTGATTGAGTTAATCAATCAGCTAAGGCATAGGTAAGCTATTAAATATTATGCACTGGTTTTGCACTTTAAATAATTTTGATTTTATTTTAGGTTGCCAGACAATTATGCTATTTTAAAAAAAATTGATGCATTTTCTGTAGATCGTGCTGTACAACCAAAGGACACAATTCTTCCAATGGTAGAATTCATAGAAAAATGCACAGAATAAAGGTGTAAAATAGTTGCTCATTACGGCAATATACATTTTTTAAAATGGGTGAATATTAATCACTCTATAAAATTTTGGTCGGAAATAGCTAAATATCGGGATAGCGAAGGTAACAACCTCTTTTCGGAATTGGTAGCTTTCGCCATAAAACTTCTCTCGTTGCCATGTTCCAATGCGGATATAGAAAGGGTGTTCAGCCAAGTAAATTTGGTTAAAACCAATACAAGAAATCGGCTGCAAGTGGAGACAATTAATGCGATTTTAACAGTCAGGTAATTATTTATCTTTAGATTTGGATTGCGTCGACATAAATTGGGTTGCCACAATTATAATTTGCTTGAACAATATTTGAAATTAATTGGGACTATGGCGACGTATGATGAGGGCACTAAAACGGAGCTAGAAAATGAAGCTATTGCCGAAGATGAAATATTATTGCTTTCTGAATAAATAAAACAAATAAATAAATAACAATAAAAAACATTGATCCCGTTTTTCTGTCCTTTTTTTTATTTTTTCATCCTTTTTTTTGTTTTTTTTTTTAAATCTGTTATTTTTTTTTTGACACAACTGGTCAGTAGTAAGATTCAATAACTAAAATAGTCTAGTTTAACCACGAAGTAATATAAGGATTTAAGAAAAAAGAGAGTTCGCAATAAGTGTCGTCCTGTACCAGAACAATCAACCAATATCATTCATATCTAGAACACTCTCTAACACAGAGAAAAACAAGTAAGAAAGCCACTGTCGAGTGTGCTCGACAGTGAGATACCCGCCACCCAATTTCACCATCAAAATATTATATTTTTCAAAAATATACTGAAAAATTATACCAAAATAATATACTAACATTTTCATTGTTTGAAATTATTAGCTTGGCGGCACTTTAGTTGGTTTATTGAACACCATTATTATGTCGCGGAGTGTCATAGCAACTAACTAGGTGCAGCTGCACATGGTAACGCCTTATAAAAATATTTTCTTAATAACTTCTATGTTTTTTATCCGATTGTAACCAAATTTTCAGAGATCGTTAGTATTGTGCGTGCAAAAACTGAACGTTCTAGGTTTAAAGAAACTTGATCTGCGTGCAACAATAAGACACACTGTCCCGAAAAATTTGTTGCTCTATCTCTTATAGTCTCTGAGATCTCGGTGTTCACACGGACGGACAGACGGACAGACGGACATGGCTATATCGTCTCGGCTGTTGACGCTGATCAAGAATATATATACTTTATGGGGTCGGAGATGCTTCCTTCTGACTACATACATTTTCGGTCGGCACAAAGCCATAATACCCTTCTACCCTTTGGGTAGGGGGGTATAATTAAATATTCAATAAAATCCTCAGATTACAAATTTCGTTTTCCACATTCCATAAACATGACATATACTGAAAAACACATGACTTTGTCGAATAAACAATCCTAAAGAGATATCTCAACCTTAATTAATGGTATTAATACTACAGAGGATATAATGGGGAAAATCCAATCTATTTATCCAACACACTTCAAAATTACAATTTCGAAACACAGCAAGAAGAAATTCTTAAGACACATAAAAGAGCAATTGTACGAAACATTCTACTTCCCAAAAATTAAGAGAAAAATAAACACTCTCATGAAACAATGCACCACCTGTAAAGAACAGAAATATGATCGAAACCCAGCAAATTCCATACTCAAAGAAACTCCGATCCCCGAATATGCACACCAAATAGAAACAACTCTAGAAAAACTCAAATTTCACACAGAACTAGACCTAAAATTCACTAGCCATTATCACACCCTACACCACGAGATAGACCAGACCATGATGCAATTATATAAGGTGGCCTTGTCGGCAACTGCTGTCAACTATTGTATGCTAGCCGTGAGTGTGAATGAAAGGGCCGTGCGAAGTAAGTGTGAGTGAAAGAACACTAGATTGTGTTAACTTATCCCATAGGTGGTGCATGGGGTTAGAATAAGCAAACCATAATAAAAATGAGCAGAAGTTATTTAATTATTATAGTATTATTTTTAATAGCTTAGGTTTAGGCAAATATCAGAATTATCCTCTTGAACATTGCCACTGATGGATAATATATCTGTATTCTTGGCCGTTTAAAATTTTTGCCTACTACGTGCTTGCAGCAAAGGTAGCCACGTTATTTTAGCGAACACGAAGGTTAATTTTTTCGAAAAAGAGCGTCCGGGCACAATCTTTCTTATCAACAAACAATCGTGCACTGAACAATAAGTGACACGAAGCTCATCGCATTTTCAGCCGACGAGACCTCCTTATATAACCTTACACATACTTAACTTTTCGTACTATTACTTCTACTTTCAACAAAAGAAGGGTAATTGTTAAATAGCCGCTCGTGTGAATTAATTTTTTTAATTTAATTTTTATTTGGTTTGCATAAAATCGATTTTGGCCACTGTAGGAAAAAAAATGAGAGTGAGAGAGAACAACCAGCGGCCGGTACATACAAAAGAGAGTGAATTGCCAACAACAAAATACATGGTATTTTCGAAAACTTTAAATTAATTTAAAAAAAAAACTATTCATTTCCGCCAGAAAAAAATTTTTGGATAAATCTAGCTCTTTCCAGGAAAAATAAAATTAAAAAAATTAATTCACACGAGCGGCTATTTAACAATTACCAAAAGAAGCACCAGGGCTATAAATATTATAGGAACAGCATGGAAATATGTATCAGGTAGCCCAGACCACGACGAATTTAATTACAGCTTTACAAACACTAAACAACAAGTAAGAAAGCTACAGTCGAGTTTGCTCGACTGTGAGATACCCGCCACCCAATTTTACCATCAAAATATTATATTTATATAATAGTATAAAAATATACTGAAAAAATACTACAAAAAAATATACTAAAAATACCTAAATAATATATCAACATTTTCTTTGTTCGAAATTATTAGTTTGGCGGCACTTTAGTTGGTTTATTGAACACCATTATTATGTCGCGGAGTGTCATAGCAACTAGCTAGGCAGCACTAGCAGTTGCACGTGGTAACGCCTTATAAAAGTCATATCTTAATAACTTCTGTGTTTTTTATCCGATTGTAACCAAATTCGCAGAGATCATTAAGATGGTGATTAGTATTGTCCGTACCAAAATTGAACGTTCTAGGTTTAAAACGACGCCTGCAATTCGGTTTTATTCGATTTACGGGGGCGGGAGGGGCGTGGCCAAAATCAAAAACAAACTTGATCTGCGTGCAACAATAAGACATACTGTCGCGAAAAATTTGTTGCTCTATCTCTTATAGTCTCTGAGATCTAGGTGTTCATACGGACGGACAGACGGACAGACGGACATGGCTATATCGTCTCGGCTGTTGACGCTGATCAATAATATATATACTTTATGGGGTCGGAGATGCTTCCTTCTGCCTGTTACATACATTTTCGGTCGGCACAAAGCCATAATACCCTTCTACCCTTTGGGTAGGCGGGTATAAAAAGCCGATAGATTTAGTAGTGAACTTACCATTAGAAGCAGAATCAAATTAGATTGATTCAAGAAGAAAGCATCAATATCAAATTTGTCATAAAATGGGCTAAACTAAACTTAATAAATACATTCTTACTCGGAGAAAGAGAAATACACGAAATAGACAAAAATTTGAAAGCTGAAAACATGCCTTCCTTATCAATATAAGAAATGCTAGAATTCTCGGATGTAGCAATATTACACAATAAAACAGCACTACCCTACGTTGTAAAAATTCCAAACCTTGAAGAAATAGACTATCGCATAAGAAATATCGCGAAGAAATTGACTATCGCATAACACACAGCAGTGCCACCATAACTGTCTTCTGCATCAGTCCTAAAATCATCTGCAAGTTATATCTCTACAAGAAGAAACAACAAAAAATACTATTACAAATGGAAACACCAACCCCAATAAACAACTTGCAAAAACCATAAACACGAATGAAATCCTCACTTAATATTAACGACATACAATTCATCTAAAAGCACTCGAAGACAAGCGCAAATTAAAGGGGGAGGAGTTAAGAATATATTATACTTAAAACAAAATCTGCACCAGAAGTCGTGTCGCAATACTGAAGGCATCACCGCTGCATGGGCTGCAATAAAGTTTGTCAAGTTGTACATATATGCGAATAACACACATATCGAAACAGCGTCGATCTACGACTGAATTGATGCTCGGAGAACACGAGAACACGGTTCACTGCTTCAAGATTCGTACGAAGAGAGAGAGCCGAACGCGCAAGGGCGTAGCGCTTCTGACTCAGAGGTTTTGAAGACCCAAAACACAACAGCTAATACTTTTCGTATTACATGACGACTCTCTTATGTTCATTTCTTAGTGGCAAGACGAATCAGACTTCGTGGTTGCTTGTAACTGAAAACACCCCACAAACGTAATTTCAGAAACGCAGTGTGTGAGTGCCCACCACTGCTTTAGACGCATTGAAAACAAGTAAGAAAGCTACAGTCGAGTTTGCTCGACTGTGAGATACCCGCCACCCAATTTTACCATCCAAATATTATATTTTTCAAAATATACTGAAAAAATACTAAAAATAATATACTAAAAAATACCAAAATAATATATTAACATTTTCTTTGTTCGAAATTATTAGCTTGGCGGCACTTTAGTTGGTTTATTGAACACCATTATTATGTCGCGGAGTGTCATAGCAACTAACTAGGCAGCACTAGCAGTTGCACGTGGTAACGCCTTATAAAAGTAATATCTTAATAACTTCTGTGTTTTTTATCCGATTGTAACCAAATTCGCAGAGATCATTAAGATGGTGATTAGTATTGTGTGTACCAAAATTGAACGTTCTAGGTTTAAAACAACGCCTGCAATTCGGTTTTATTCGATTTACGGGGACGGGAGGGGGCGTGGCCAAAATCAAAAACAAACTTGATCTGCGTGCAACAATAAGACATACTGTCGCGAAAAATTTGTTGCTCTATCTCTTATAGTCTCTGAGATCTAGGTGTTCATACGGACGGACGGACAGACGGACGGACGGACAGACGGACATGGCTATATCGTCTCGGCTGTTGACACTGATCAAGAATATATATACTTTATGGGGTCGGAGATGCTTCCTTCTGCCTGTTACATACATTTTCGGTCGGCACAAAGCCATAATACCCTTCTACCCTTTGGGTAGGCGGGTATAAAAACAATCAAAGATCATTAAGATGGTTATTAGTATTGTGCGTACGAAAATTAAACGTTCTAGGTTTAAAATGACGCTTGAAATTCGTTTTTTTTTTTTTTGATTTACGGGGGTGGAAGAGGGCGTGACCAAAATCAAAAACAAACGTGCAACAATAAGACATACTGTCCCGAAAAATTTATTGCTCTATCTCTTATAGTCTCTGAGATCTAGGTGTTCACCGGTGACCCGGGGTTACCCTTTTTCCCTATGGGTATTTTTGGATTTTAAATAGATATGCATATTTCATAAAAACCGAAGTTGGAGCGAATAATTACCATTATTTCACGTAAATTCTAATCATAAAAAAAATATTTTGGTTGCATGGTACATTAAAGACATTTATCAGAAAACAGCACAAGTTACTGATATATAATATATAATGTACATATGTATGTATGCATTGCAATTTTATAATTTCAATATTTAATTAAGGTAATTAAAATATATGTGATAAACAATTACTCGCATATTTGCTTTTGATACACTTCAAAACTTACGTTTCAACTACCTGTATGTCTTGGAACCTTGACCTTTCTTTATGGAGAATTCGTCTAATTTTAAGTGAAAATGATTGCCCGGGCCACAATTCATCCTGCATTTCACTAAACCAGCCATTTAAAATAGTATTCATTGTTAGGTCTCGAAAGATTAATTGGTCTTGAAAGTAAATATGACGGTGTCTATTTCCAAATGTGAATGTTTACACCAATTTTTGACATTTATATACAAATGTATATACATGCATACATACATACGTTGATTCATATATGCTGGCATGTGTTCTCCCGCTTGATTATTTGTACATATTGATTATTTGTATGTACTCATTTTATACATACATATGTATATGTACGTCAGTGATGTTAAAATAGCTTTCTTCCCGTTATAGTGGCCATTTCACAATCTCAGTGATTTAAAAAATTGGAAAAATCAAAAGGAATGAAATATGGACTAATTTTAAAATAAATAAAATAAAACAGTTTTTCCAGTGATAAGTTTAATCGAAAGGCCAGTTCCCAGAAGCTTAAAGCAATATTTTTCTGTCCAACTCCAAGAAGACATTTTTGGAGTCTGTTTAGATAACACAAAGATTCTCAATACCGTACGAGCGTTCATGAATATTTCTAAGTTGCCGTCCCACAACATATTGCGTGTTCGACTCAACAAAGCATGAGCAACCGGTTTCGGTTGATTCGGCCAAAAGCAGCACTAGAACATGGAAACATTTGATGTCAGTATTCGGCTGACACTAGCACTGATAGTATATTTGTGTCACTTGCGCCATGATTGTGTTTGTTAATATATCAGTCAGTTTTGTACTGCTACTGTGTTCTTCAATATGTTGGTGAATACATATATGTGTCAAATGTGTTGAGCTGTAGGCAAATTTTGTGTATTCGATTTGCAGCTAGCACCAATTGTTGTTCATATTTTGGTTTCTTGTCTTCTGCCCTCCTTTTACCCTTGTTTTCTTCGACATCGTATTGTGTCGAATTGTGTTCTGCTGCTGGTAGTGATTTTGTTGATTAGATTTTTTACTCTTGCTGGGTGTGTCGACTGCACCTGTCGATCTTGTTTGAATATTGTGTTATTATTATCAATTTAGAAGTATAGACATATTATATTTAATTTTCGGCATATTTTATTGCGAGTTTATATATGTACATATATTCATATATAATAACTCGGAATAAAATATGCTGAAATTAAAATATAATATGTCCATACTAATTATTTGCTAATAATATCAAGTCATGTCAAAATATTCAAAGACAGGTGTAATCGGCGTAAGCCACCGAAATAAAACAACAGCGACCCAACAAGTGCACCAGCACTAACTAACATATTCAATGACGCAGCAGCAGTACAAGACAATCAGCAAACGTTTAGATGTTCGAATGCAACCGCTAACGGACTAAACGCAACCGAATTTTCTGTATTTTCGTATTGTATGGTTAGTGATAATATCAAGTTATGTCAAAATATTCAAAGACAGGTTTAATCGGCGCAAGCACACATAAGTAAAGGAACATCTCAACAAACGCACCATCAACAGCCAACTATCAACGTCAACCAAATTGAAAGAAGTCGAAAAACGATGGCAAGGAGAACACCTAAAAGGAGGGATATACAATAAAAACAATCCAAGCATATATACGTAATAGTCAGACAAAGAAGAAGAGTCAGACAAATTCCAAATTCAACGAGAAACAGAAAAATTGCGTGATATTTATTAGCTGAATACTTTTGCCTACAATTTTTAAGTTTTTGATCTCAAAGCAACATATGGCAACAAGGAAGAGAATTTACTATTCATCAATTCAGATGAGAGGTTCAGATATCAACAATTTTAAACGTTGGCAATGCACGCAAATTAATAAGCTCAACCCTATCGTATGTTGTCATATACGTGTAGTCACCAATATATATGTATGTATGTTCATGCATATGAAATATTCTGAAATCAAAACATGTAAAATATAAACGCTGAGCATGCAAGCAAATTGCCATGCTCCACCGTACGATGGAATGTTTCAAATACATGTATTCACTAATGCATATAAAGGCGCAAGCGGCGTGTATTCATGCTTTCAGTTGTGGTGCCATTCCAACACTAACAGCAAATATTTTGACGCTCCCAGCTGCTGCTGACCGAACTCAGCGCAACCGAATTTTCAGACACAGTTTTGGTTGAGCCAACATGCAACTAAAATGTCTCCCAATTTATGAGTATAACGAAACGAGTATGTTTATGAGTTGCCAGATATACATACATATGTAATATATGGTTAGTGCTGAGATTCAACAGCTTAGTTAATATTGTAAATATTGTGGTAGTTGGTAGTAGTTGATGGAAACAATACTCTGTCGAATTATTTTCGGCTATTGGCTTTTCGCTCCGTGTCATAAGTTGAAAAACCTTTAGTACATACATATGTATGTATGTTTACTAAATTAAACGTTAACTTTGATTTGCTAATAGAAATGGCATAAAATTTCCCTAGGTTCTACCCAAAAATTGGTGAAATCGATGCCAAAAGTTTAGCAAAAACAGTTAAAAGAAAGGGGTATCCAACTTCATATTAAATTTTGGTATTTTGTTTAACTAAGTTCCTTTTTTTAAATTTGTACGCAGACTTTTTCTTGTTCTAAATCGTATGAATATTTGGTTTTTAATTTTAATAAAATAAGTTTTATATTTAAGGCCGTTAAAACTTATTGACATTATTAATAAAAAATGTGTTTCAAAAATAAAAAAAAATTAAGTCGATATCTCTAATACAACTATAATATTTTTGACATATACATATATTTACATACCTACATATGTATGTATATACTACATATGTACATACATACATACATATGTACATTCATACATATGTATGTATATATACATATACATGTATGTAGTATATTCGAGTGTACGATTGTACACTGATTACAGAAAATCATATCAGCTACAGTGCTTTATGAATACGAAAATTTATATTGAATGTCAGATTATACACATTTGAACGGAAAGCTGTACATATCCGTTATATTTTACTAGATACGTCTAAAATAAAAAACTATAATAAAGATTTTTATACCCGCCTACCCAAAGGGTAGAAGGGTATTATAACTTTGACGACCGAAAATGTATGTAATAGGCAGAAGGAAGCATCTTCGACCCCATAAAGTATATATATCAGCGTCAACAGCCGAGACGATACAGCCATATCCGTCTGTACGTATGAACACCTATGTATATATATCTCAGAGACTATAAGAGATAGAGCAACCAAATTTTCGGGATAGTGTGTCCTATTATTGCACGCAGATCAAGTTTGTTTTTCATTTTGGCCACGCCCTCTTCCGCTCATGCAAATCGAATTGTAAGCGTCGTTTGAAAATTTGGTTACAATCGGATAAAAAACACAAAAGTTATTAAGAAATTACTTTTATAAGGCGTAATCACGTTCAGCTGCACCTGGTTGCTATGTCACTCCATGACATAATAATGGTGTTCAATAAACCAACTAAAGTGCCGCCAAGCTAATAATTTCGAACAAAGAAAATTTCGGTAAACGTATTATTTTGGTATATTTTTAGTATATTTTTTAAAACTAATATTTCGATGGTAAAATTGGATGGCGGGTATTTCACAATCGAGCAAACTCGACAGTAGCTTTCTTACTTGTTTTAATTTATTTCGCTTACCGAATCTTCTCATTTAAAATCAATGTATATTTATGTATTATTTATGTCCATTTTTTTTTTTTGTTTAAATAGGTATCTGCATATATTTCAGTAATTGTTAAATAGTATCTACTTCCTTTGAATTTATTTTTTACGGCCTATTTTTTTTAATTTGATATCTCCAACTTCATTTTATTTTATTCATATTATTTTAATGGATTAAGCTTAATTTATACAGAAATAAAATGAAAGAATTATCTGCTGGAGATTTCTAAACTTTATTTTAAAGCTTATAATTTTTACGTGTACTTTGCCGTTGGCAAAGCAACAACTTGCGGCGACTGTATGTTTTAAAGCAAATTGCATGTACAATTGGCGACAGAAAATTTGTTCTCAATAAAAAGTGAACAGTCATTAAATTGTTGCTTTAAACGCATTGAAAATAACTCTTTTTAAAATTTTTGGTAATCCTGAAGGGGTCTTATTTAATGGTGATGATGAAGAATTTAATTCAGTCAGAATCAGATGAATTTTAAGATGGAAAAAATAATACAAAAAATTGAATTGGAGAATGCGGAGTTTTTTTTTTTAATTCGAGGTAGTGACACAGGAGTAATAATAAATAGTTAAACAAAATAATAATACAATAGATAAACGAAGGTTTCTTTTAGCATATGGCCGAGTAAATCGTGAGGTAAAGTATTGGGTTAATCCCCTCTTCGGTTGCGCGGCCGTTAACTTTCAGGCAAACAAAGCGTTGATATAACATTGTCCGCAAATGTGCATACCGCTGATCAGTTCCCTTCGCTAACTAATATGTAGGCTTTTAGGCTATTAGGCTATTCGTTGATACCTGCGATCGGGACACTTCCTCTGTTGCATTTTGACAGCGTGTTGAAGGTGCTCTCCGTAGCTAAGCCGCGTGTTGCTGCCGATGCAAAACACAACAATTATACAAGTTAACAATGGAGTTGTTCATCAAAGTGCAGATACACCTGCATTGCATAAGCGCACACATTCGCAGTACACCAGCGACACGTGCGCAGCGTCAGCAACATAGCCAACAGAATTCTTAGAAGTGCAGACACACCGGCAAAATATTGTCACACGCTCGCAGCATATCAGCGGCGCGTGCGCAAAGTCAGCAATTGCAACGGAAACGGGATGGCTGCAGCGACAACAGCAGCAGCGGCAAAGGCCACAGCGGCAAAGGCAACAGCAACGAGGACAGCAGCGACGACGGCAGCGACACCAACAGCAGAAGTGGTATTTAAATTAGCTCTTAGATTGTTTAAGTTTCAGTTCTAATCTACAACTCAAATAAATCAGATTGATTTTTTTTTAAAGAAAGACAACCCATCTTCTTAATTGGCGCCCGAGCAGGGACCCGTTCATCGCGTCGTGTAATTTACCTCAAGTAGCTAAGTTGCCACTGTGAAAGTGTCTAAATAACACTAGTTGGCAACCACGAGTAATAGTGCCGAATACAATTAAAAAGAACAATTCGGTGCCGCGAAAACGAAAGTGTCAAACATCACAGCTGACAATCCTGTAGTGCCCGTCCGCAGGAAACCACGCAACCGTGTCACCGAGGATCCCAAGTAGTCCGTTGTCGCCGCAACTCGCCGCAAGGATAAAAAGGATAAAATCCAGAGGACCATCGTGGGAGATTCACCGGAATGAATATATTACTGTAAGCTTATGATTTAAGAATAGAAAAATAAGAACTAAAAGAAGAATAATCAAAGAAAAAGTTTTTAAATACGAATACGAAAAATTAAAGTAAAGTAAACAAGAAATAATTAAACGAAAACAAGTAAAAATTTGAATAAAGAAAGTATAGAACATTATTTAAAAAAAAAAAAAAAATTGGAAAATTTTTATTTAAGTAAACTAAATAATTTGGAAAAAATTGATAACTGGAAAAATTTGATAGCATTTAAGAATATTTTTCGATATTAAGTACACTATATTATTACCACGAAACAAACGATAACAAAACAAAAAAACATAAAACATTATAAAAACTGCCAACCGCAGTATAACATACTCCAAGTCTGCGAATCCCACGGGACCCTCCAGGATAGAAGGAGCGATCCAGCCACTGAATCTAATACAATAAAAACTGCACACATTTCCAAGTCTCCAATTGTCCCAAGTTTAAAAAGTATAGAAATGCAAGAAGAATTGTCTGAGGCAATGGCAGGCATGAGTTTAAGACTCAATCATCCTAGAGCCAACCCAACAGCAGCTAGTACACCGGTAGCCAGTCCTGAACTTAAGGACGTCATAGTGACATTAATTAGGGACGCCCTTCAAGGAGGCGAAATCATTAGACAAGCATTAGGTGTAGAAGGTGAAGAAGAATATGCAGACGTGACATACACACCTACTGAAAGCGGTCAATATGATGACCCGACGTCACCCGACAAATTAAAGAATTCTCTGGAGACAGAACATATTTCGGATCGTGGAAGAAGACCGTCGACAGAGTAATGGCTATCTTTAAGGGAAAAGAACAAACATACAAATACTACCTAGTCACGTTAGCCATACGTGGACAAATAGTAGGTGAAGCTGAAACAGTGCTAGAATCATTCCACACTCCCTTGAATTGGAAGGCTATATCTAGATGCCTCACAGAACATTTCGCAGATAAATGAGATCTAAAAACGCTCGAATATCAGATGTTCTCTCTGACTCAGGGTCGGTTGTCCGTTATGGAATTCTACCACGCAGTCTACCACCAATTATCCTTGATACTCAATCAAGTCGGTGTGCAAGAAGACTCCCCTGAGTCCATAAGGGCCTTGACGAATAATTATAGAGGCGAAGCCCTCGATACCTTCGTCAGAGGTCTCAATGGAGACCTTCCATGTCTTTTGGCTGTGAAGGAGCCGAGAGATCTTAGTCATGCACTACATTTGTGCAACCTGCTCGACAATCAGGACCATATAAAAGCATATCTTCCTAGGCTGAGACAATTACCACCTCCATTACCACCTCGTCAGATCCAAGCCCAGCACAATTTCAAGCCATCGTACCAACAATTGCCAAATGTAGCTAAGCAAATTCAACAACCATTATACTATCCATCTTCAGATAGATCGAACTGGGGATCTAGACCACCGACTACATGGCCAAAAGCGTCTACTCAACCGAGTCCGTATATACCCTTTCCACAGCGGCTGCATGAGCCACTGCCACAGCAGCCTGTATACAGGCAAACCTTCGTGGCTCCACCACGCCCACTTGCTCCTAAACCAGAGCCCAGACCAGTGCCAATGGAAATAGACCATTCTATTCGATCCAAATACTTAAACTACATGAACAGGCCTTCAGGTAATGATATGATAGGTAAAAGACCTCCAATATCAATAGCCACAGGGTCACCACAAAAGCTGCAAAGACATTATAACATTGAGACTGGTGCACCACAAGAAAATTTAGAACAGACAACACGCGCGAACGAATGTCCGATAATGTCCGAAGAATACTATTAGAACAGATAGAATTAGAAGGATCCAAAGAATTGAATGGCCAAGGCATACCAAACGAGGACCAGGGTTATGCTACAAACCCCACTGACGCAACGGACGTTTATTTTTTAGATTAAATAGCTCCTCGCTACCATATGTTCAATGTGTAACGAGGGACGGTTCACAATTGAAATTTCTAATAGATACAGGGTCCAACCAGAACTACATTCAGCCACACTCAGTAAAGAATCCAAAACCAAATGATCAACCATTCTCCGCAAATTCGGTGGGCGGAAAAATAGAAATAACACACCACACTCTCTTAAACCTATTCGGTATTAGAGACTTAATTTGCAAGTTTTTCATATTACCCACTTTAAAGACATTTCATGGCATAATAGGGAATGACACTTTGAAAAAATTAGATGCAGTGATAGACATAAAAACCCGCACACTAGTAATAAGAGGAGGACGGAAAATTAAAATTTGTCAACTCCAAAAACAAGCAGTCAACAACATCAATATCAGGTCCGATCATATGACACTTGCACTAAAAGAAAGCGTGACTCACTTGAGAGACATGTCGAGCTTTTCGCAAACCCAGACAAAAAACTGACCTATACCATGCGAGTTATAGGTGAAATTAGAACCAATTCTGACTTACCCGTACAAAGCAAACACTACCCCTACCCCGCTTCTTTGAGACCGGTGCTAGAAATCCAAATCCAAGAATTGCTGCACGACGGCATAATCAGACCTTCACGGTCCCCATACAACGCACCTGTTTGGGTGATGCCAAAAAAGCTGACTCATCAGGTCAAAAGAAATTTAGGGTAGTCATCGATTACCGAAAATTAAACGACGTAACAATTTCGGATCGCTATCCGATCCCAGAAATAGGCGAAATACTCGCTCAATTGGAAAAAAACAAATATTTATCAGAATTAGATCTGAAAAGTGGTTTTCACCAAATCCCATTATCAGAAAAAGATATAGAGAAGTCAGCCTTTTCTATAAATGGAGGTAAATTCGAATTCACAAGGCTACCGTTTGGCCTAAAGAATTCACCTTCAATATTCAATATTCCAACGCTCTTTAGACGACATTTTAAGGGACCACACAATCAAAATATGTTACGTATACATCGATGACATAATTGTATTCAGCAAAACAGAAGCTGATCATGTCAGAGACCTCGAGAAAGTCTTCACGACTTTACAAGAGGCGAATATGAAGGTTCAACTCGATCAATGCGAGTTCTTCAAAAACGAAGTCGATTTCCTAGGCTTCACTATCTCAGCAGACGGTGTCAAAACTAATGTTGAGAAAGTAAAAGCGATACGGGATTTCCCGAACAAAAAACGCTAAAGATCTCCGATCATTCTTTGGGTTATCAAGCTACTATAGGAGATTTATAAGCGACTATGCCAAGTTAGCCAAACCGCTCACTTCTCTACTTAGAGGAGAAACAGGGAGCTCTCTAAAAACATGTCTTACAAAATTAATATTAGGTTAGATTTGGTGGCAATAGACGCATTTAATAAAATCAAGAGAACATTAGTTTCACAGGATGTAACACTTTGTTACCCCGACTTTCGGAAAGAATTCCACTTAACCACTGATTCTTCAAATCATGCCATTGGAGCTGTTCTCGAACAAAATGGTAGGCCAATCACGTTTATATCGCGTACACTCAATAAAACAGAGGAAAACTACGCAACAAATTTGCGTATGTACCTGTACGGTACTGCTAAAGTAGTCATATACACCGACCATCAACCACTAACTTTCGCTCTTAGCAATAAGAACCACAATGGAAAACTTGAGAGATGGAAAAGCTATCTCGAAGAGTTTAACCATGAACTTCGATACAAACCCGGTACTTCAAACGTAGTCGCAGATGCACTATCACGAAATCCACCGATATATCATACTGAAAGTTCCTCCGCAACAATTCACAGTGACGAAAGCTCATCACACAACCTCATTCAAGGAGTAGATGTACCGATCAATGCATTCAGAAACCAACTACACTTGTTAATCGCCGACAAAGATTCATATAAATTTGAACTACCATTCCCTAGTTACCATAAACACATTATTACTAAAACCCAATATACCCAAGAAGACTTAATAGAAATCTTAAGGGCAAGATTAGACCTCAAAATATTAAATGAGATATTCACTTCAGAACGCATATTAGGTCAAATCCAAGTAATATACCCTACACACTTTCGTAACTACAAGATTAGGTACACGAGAAAACAAGTAACGGACGTACCCCATGAAAACGAACAAATGGAGATAGCGACGAGAGAACACATACGAGCTCACAGAAACCCATTAGAAAACAAACAACAAATCTTGAGCACGTTCTTCTTCCCAGGATTAGCTAGGAAAGTAATATCTATAGCCAAGACTTGTGAAACTTGCAAGTTGGAAAAATATGATAAACATCCGCAGCAAGGCGAAATACAAGCAACCCCTATACCCACCTATCCAGGTCAGATAATCCATATAGATTTGTATAGCACACTAGGCAATGTAGTACTCACAGCCATTGATAAGTTTTCAAAATACGCACAGCTCAAGATTTTAAAGTCAAAAGCACCCGAAGACCTGAAACACCCTCTTCGCGAAGTTATGATAGCGTTCGGCATGCCACAGTCAGTTGTCATGGACAATGAGAAAGCAATGAACGTAGCTTCAATAAAATTTCTATTGGAAGACCAATTCAGAGCAAAAGTCTACGCGACATCGCCTTATCACTCCACCAGTAATGGACAGGTGGAAAGATTTTACTCAACTCTCACAGAGATCATGATATGCTTTAAGAAGGAAGACGAAGGTTCAAACTTCGATAACCTTTTTTTCAAAGCAGTCCAAGTTTATAAAGAATCCATTCATTCTACCACTAAAAAGAAACCAATAGAGGCATTCTTTGGTACTAGAGTAACAACAGACCCATAAAAACTAGAAGCAGATAGAGAAGAGATTAGCAATAAAATCACAAAAAAAACAGAACGAAGATCTTACTTATCATAACGCAAAAAAGAGAGCTATAAAAGATTATAGTCAAGGGGATATCATATATGTCAGGATAGACAAAAGGTTAGGTTCAAAATAATCACCAAAATTCAGAAAAGAAGTTATACTGGAAAATAGGAACTCCACAGTAAAAACCCAGTCAGGAAGAATTATTCACAAAAATAATATAAAAAACTGATATCTGTCCACAGATTTTTCTTGCCATTGTGCCATGGGTTAGCCACAATCCTAGACTACTCTAATTCACAACTAATACCAATTAAAACCGGCGTAGCAGCAATACAAAATGGAGTTTTTAGAGTTATCCATGTCTTCAACGTAGAAGATTACGAAAACGCAACATGGAAACTACAAGAGGCACTGAGAAATGTGAGTCGCTCACATCAGCTTTTCCCATTTCTTGAGTATGAGCTCCAAAAAATTAAAAATGATTTGCGTCGTCTAAGACCAACAAAAAGGGCGACCAGATCAATCGATATATTAGGGACTGCTTGCAATGGTTGGCCGGCTCGCCGGACAAAAATGATCATGAGATTATAACCTTAAAGATCAATGAACAATTAGAAAATAATAATAGACAGGTTGTAATTAATAAAGAACTAAAGACAAGAATAAACGAAATTAGCATAAGAACTAATAATGTAATAAAAACAACAATAGAACAAACAGAGTTGAAAGAACAGATTATATCCATTTTAAAATAAAAGTTACAAATTTTCAAAGACGAATTGTCGAACTTAATACACGCTATCGATTGGGCTAAAACAAATACAATAAATTCAATAATTTTGTCCGAAACAGAAGTAAACAAAATAGAACAAATACTAGAAAAAGAAAAAACAATGTTCATTAATGTAGAAGTATTATTAGAGTTTGCAAAAATAAAAATAGCTACTAACGGAAAAGAAATATTGTATATCATAAACATTCCAATAATTGGAAAATAACTATGTACAGCAATGTTAATTAAGCCAACAAAAAGAAATAAAAAAAAAATTGTAATTAAATTCGAAAATATTTTAAAATGCAATAACATTCTGTATGCCCAGATAAATAAATGTGAAGTCCACAACGATAGAACCACTAACCATACAATACGTAGACTGGTCTTTTCATGAGAACTTTTTGGTGGGCAGCATCGAAATAAAAGTACTGCGATGCTGCCCACGAACATGTTGGGTCGTAAGACGTTGCTGCCCACCAACAAATAACTGCATAAAAACGGTTTTGGTTGCGACGGCGTACGCCGCATTCGAACGTGCACACGTTTGATGTTAGTCGAAGCTCTAGTATGTATGTGTTAATATATGTATATGAGCAAATTGATTGTGTGTGAAGAGCTGCCGGCAATTTGCGAACATTGCACAGCTTTTCATATTTTCGGTTTTTTGACTTCACAATGTGTCAATATTTCTTATTGACTTCTCAAGTTGTTCTCTTCTCTCCTTCGGTTTCATGTATCATATGCATTTGTTGTTATTGTTAGATGACCTTCCCCTTGTTTTCTTTGCCTTCGCTCGGCTGTTGCTATTGTTTTGGTTGACGTTGACGTTTTGGGCTGCTGGCGGTGCGTTTGTTTATTTGGTTTTTTATTTCCTTGTGCTTGCGCCAATTACACCTGTTTAAGTGTTAGGCACATTGATAATATTTTAAAACAATTGCTATGAACATATTATATTTAAATTTCAGCAAATTTTATTGTTATTATTGTCGGCTGCCGAGCGCTATTGTCGTACGCCTCGTGTCGCCTCCCTCCCCTTGCCAATGTTTTTTTCAACATCGTTTGACTGATGTGATTGTCTTTTTGACATGACGTAATTTGTGCTGCACTTGTTGAGTCGTTGTTGTGGCTTGCGCCGATTACACCTGTCTTTGAATATTTTGACATAACTTGATATTATTAGCAAATAGTTAGTATGGACATATTATATTTAAATTTCAGCATATTTCATTCGGAGTTATTATATATGAATATATGTACATATATAAACTCGCAATAAAATATGCTGAAATTTAAATATAATATGTTTATACTTCTAAATTGATAATAATAACACAATATTCAAACAAGATCGACAGGTGCAGTCGGCACACCCAGCAAGAGTAAAAAATCTAATCAACAAAATCACTACCAGCAGCAGAACACAATTCGTCACAATACGATGTCGAAGAAAACAATGGTAAGGGGAGGGCATAAGACAAGGAACCAAAATAAGAACAACAATTTGTGCTAACTGCAAATCGAATACACAAAATTTGCCTATAGCTCAACACAATTGCATTTTGCATAAACATTTGTGTATTCACCAACATATTCAAGAACGCAGCAGCAGTACAAAACGCATATACACATAATCACACACACATATGTATGTACATACTAGGGCTTCGACTAACATCAAACGTGTGCACGTTCGAATGCGGCGTATGCCGTCGCAACCAAAACCGGTTTTATGTAGTTATTTGTCGGTGGACAGCAACGTCCTACGACCCAACATGTTCGTGGGCAGCATCGCAATAAAATAGTGTGGCCGAATAGGCTCTCATGAAAAGCCCAGTCTATCTCTTATATGGTTAGTGATAGAACTAGTTTCTAACAGAGAAAATATAATAAACCTAAGTAACGACACTTGTATAGTGGTGGCAAAAAAATTTTATTACTCGATTATTGAATCATATGATTAATTGAAACCATTCAATTATTAATTGCAATTAATCGAAGAAATGAAAATAATCGATTAATCAATTGATTTTTTTGTAGCAAACAAAACAGCAATTTTTGATATTGTCACATGTGAATGTAATGCAATAGCTACCAATAATAATAAACAAATACATGAATTAAGCAACATTTATCTATATTTTATTAGTTTAATAACGAATTCAGAAATAACAACTCCGACAGGCGCGAAGTAGTTAATCTATTTCTTTGTTCTGTAGCAGTAGCTCCAGCTTTAGAAAAAAGGCGCTCTGCCGGTACCGAAGTACCAATAAGAAAACAATACTGGCATAATAGAGTCCGCATATCCAAAAAATACGGGCACTTTGCTTTTTTGGTTTTCATAACCCCCGTGGCAGAGGCGCAGAGCTCTCTCGCGTTCGGCTCTCTCTCGAGAACTCGAGCTAGTCGTCGTGTTTTGAATTTTGAAAACAAAACCCCTGAGGCAGAGATGCGGCGCTCTCGCACGTTCAGCTCTCTCTCTCTCTCTCTTCGTACGTTGGTTTCTGCCTGTAACCTTGTTGTTGTTCTCTTCTGTTCGCTCGATTGTTTTAATTGATTTTGTCGTCTTTGCGTTGATGTTGTTGTTTTTGATTTGCTTACTTTTTATTTTTGATTGCATGCAGAGACTGCACCTGTTTATCGACTTTTTATTATGTTATTATGTTTAAATAATTAGTATAGACATATTATATTTAAATTTCAGCATTTTTTATTACAAGTTAATATAGGCACACATAAAAGGAGGATTTTAATTTATATTTACATTCATATTTTTATTCATTTTCAGCAGTTTTTAAAATTTAGCAAATTGATACTATCTCACATATGTATGTACATTCATCAAGCAAACTCGACAGTAGCTTTCTTAGTTGGTAATATTGCACATGTTGAGTTATTAGCTCTTCGTCAGTTTTAACCCCAACTTTTGTCTTCTTTAATTGTGCCTTATATTTTGCTGCCAGATCACGACTCGATTGTTTCACCCCACACCTTGGACGTGTCGTCTCTTATGCTTTTTCCCGCTTCTTCTCAGCATTTTTCTAAGTCCCCTTCTACACCTTACCCTAATTTAAATTAAGCAGCTGAATCAGTTTCATTTAAATTAATTATTTATTAATTTAATATTAATATTTTGCTGTTAAATTAATTATTTCACATTATTTCTCCCGGTAGATCTCATGACATTCTTTATAACTCGCGCAAACGTTCTAAATGTCCTACTCTTATTGTTCCTCCGCCTCCCTTGCTTACTGTTATGGCTTCCCGCAAGCAAGCCTTTCTTTTTAGGGTTTTCTCAGCAAAATTATGCGATGATATATCAAATCTGATGATATATAGATTTTCAACTAGTGTACTATTTCCAAATTCAATTTTGACTTATAGCCAAGGGCTTCTGTGTCAAAAATGTTAGCAACATTATTAACAGAAATAAAAAGCCGCAACCACTATTCAAGGTCGAGCTCGAACCTGATAGCAAAGCCATATAGAAAAACGAAGTGCACCCGATCTACAAGTTGCAGCTCTTACTGCATCAAAGGATCACCGTGGAAGAACCACACAAACTCAAGGGCCCTTTACAATACACAAACTGCCAGGAGTATGGACACACAAAGATATACTGCACACTTCGGGCAGTCTGCGGTGACTTCCATAACTCCGTAAACTGCCCTGCAAGCAAAGAAGACCCCTTAAGGAAAAAATAATGCAACTGTGGAGGAAACCATACGGCAAACTACAGAGGCTGTGTGGTCTACAAGGAGTTGAAGAGTCGCATGCAACGAGCGACAGCTACGCGTCAACAAAATACGCGAAATGCGTATTATAACTCAAAAAATACGCCAGACGTATTTTTCGCCAAGGCAGCCAGATCATCATTCAGTTCGCTAAATACCACTAAGGGCTTCTCCTACGACGAAGCACTACGAACAGGCATGGAAAAGCCACACTCAGAAAACACTCAGCAGGTCCCGATGCAGCCGCAAAGCAATTTGGAAACTATGATGTTTACCATGCAACAAAGTCCGAGTATGATGGAATTCATGTCATTTATGAAAACAACTATCCAAACCCATGTTCAGAACCAGGACATGGTGATTAAGTTGCTTGCAGCACAACAGTTCAAATAATAAATGTCTAATCTACGTATATTCATGTGGAATGCCAACGGCATTTCACGGCATAAACTGGAAATAACGCAATTTCTAAATGTAAATCACATCGACGCCACGCTGCTGGTTGAAACGCACCTCACAGGGAGATATAACTTCCATATAAGAGGTTACACCTTCTACCGCACAGATTATCTGGATAGCAAAATCCACGGCGGAACCGGCATCTTAATCAGAGAACGCATCAAGCACCACTTTCACCAAAGGTTTGCAACAAATTACTTACAAGCAACGTCCATAACTGTCCAGTCAGAAACGCCAACCTTTGTATTGCCGCTGTCTACTGCCCACCTCGCTTTACTACAACACACTGGGGGATCGCTTCATAGCTGCAGGAGACTACAATGCCAAACACACGCACTGGGGATCATGCCTCGTGACCCCCAAGGGAAGGCAACTGTATAACGCACTTATAAAAGTGAGCAATAAATTGGACTACGTCTCTCCTGGCAGCCCGACATATTGGCCTGCAGTCCCCAGAAAGATCCCAGATCTAATTGATTTCGCGGTGACGAAAAACATCCCACGCGATCTAATAAGCGCCATGGCCCTCCCGATCTCTCATCTGACCACTCGCCTTTGTTGTTAACCCTTCCTCAAAGCCCATAAATTACGGACTACCCCTATAGGCTGACGTCGCGCAACAATAACTGGATGAAATACAGAAAATATGTTAGTTCCCATATTGAGCTAACTCCTCAAATAAATATCGAATCGGACATCGACTACTCTACCGCCGCTCTGAAAGAGATACTCGTCACAGCAGCCAGGATCTTAACACCAAAATGGAATGATGTGGAAATTAAGATGCTCAAAACCAGCCTGAAAATTGAACAGCTGGTTCTGGAAAAAAAGCGTCTGCGACGGGCGTGGCAAACCAGCAGGTCACCATGCTCAAAGCAACGTCTTAATGAAGCCACTCGCAAACTAAGCCGGGCTCTGAAGCAAGATGCTGAAAATGCATAACTAAAATATATAGAAAAACTATCGCCAACTAGTACTAAGCATCCCTTGTGGAGGGCTCACCCAAATCTAAGCTCTCCGACTGAAATCGTCACCCCAATAAGAAATTCTTCAGGTTGCTGGGCCCGCAGCGACAAAGACAGAGCCGAAACATTTGCCTTACATCTCAGAGGCGTCTTCCAGCTGAACCCCGCAGCAAATGCACATGTTCTTCCGCAAATTCACTCCGAGACGGAATTAACGCCAACTTCATTTCGGCCGAACGAGATTACAAAAGTCATTAGGGAGCTAAAACCAAAAAAGGCTCCAGGCCAGGACCTAATAACTACAAAAATGATAATGGAACTTCCGTACTGTGCTGTTGAGGCTATCTGTAAGCTCTTCAATGGTATCATAACTCTCGGCTACTACTAGTAAATGGAAAAAATCAATTATAATAATGATACCGAAGCCTGGAAAGGATCACACGATCCCGTCATCTTACAGACCAATAAGTTAATTATCATGCCTGTCCAAACTTTTCGAAAAATGCCTTCTAACGCGGATAATACCATATATGGAAGCTCACAACATTATCCCAGCCCATCAATTTGGCTTCAGAGAAAAACACGGAACTATCGAGCAAGTTAACAGAATAACATCAGAGATTCGCACAGCCTTCGAGCTTAGAGAATACTGCAGCGCGATATTCCTCAATGCATCTCAAGCATTTGACCGCGTCTGGCTCAAAGGCCTTATGCATAAAATTAAAACACACTTGCTTGGGTACACTCATAAACTCCTTGAATCTTACCTCTACAACAGAGCCTTCGCAGTGAGGTGCAACACAACAATATCCGACAACTACACTATCGAAGCTGGAGTCCCACAAGGCAGCGCACTTGGGCCAACTCTATTCGTCCTCTACACAGCGGACATTCCCACAAGTGACCGACTAACAACATCCACCTTTGCTGACGACACTGCGATCCTTAGCCGCTCCAGATGCCCAGTCCGTGCATCAACCCAACTCGCCAAACATCTCATGGTAGTCGAGAAGTGGCTATCTGACTGGCGTATCAAAATAAGCGAACAAAAGTGTAAACACATAACGTTTACTCTTAACAGGCAAACTTGCCCTCCGCTCTGCCTGAATAGCACGCGGATCCCCCAAGTCAATGAAGTAACGTATCTCGGAATCCATCTCGACAGACGTCTAGCATGGCGTAGATATATCGAATGCAAGAAACTACACCTAAAGCTGAAAGCCAGCAGCCTCCACTGGATTACTAATGGCCGATCGCCCTGTCTGGACTATAAGGTCCTGCTCTACAACTCCACTCTTAAGCCAATCTGGACGTATGGCTTCCAGCTTTGGGGGAACGCGAGCAGAACTAACATAGACATCATACAGCGCGCTCAATCAAAGATCCTGCGAACTATCACTGGGGCACCATGGTATATTCGAAACCAAAACATCCACAGGGACCTCGGCATTTTCGCAGTAAAAGATGAAATAGACAAGCAAAAAGCGTCCTATAATGAAAAACTCTCTGTCCACCCAAATCCCCTCGTAAGGGTCTTGACTCGGGTTTCCAACCGATCCCGCCTGCAACGTACCGACCTTCCAACCCAGCCATAATTTGTCAGGGCCATTTCTAATGTTCCAGTCTACATGACTGTTAGTTAGGTTATAGTATAAGATTTTTTTTACACTTATTGTTTGTCTCGAAAATGAGAAGATTCAATAAATAAAAGCAATGTACAAAAAAAAAAAATAAATGGGCTTGGGGATTTTTTCATCAGCGCGCGACCGTTTTGCCTTGGTATAAACGGGGGGCGCAGTGGCAATAACAAGAGCTTCCGCTCGGTTCGAACACTTCGCAAGGGCAGCTTCAAAAAGCTTCTTCTCGCGGCTCTTCAGTTTTACAAAGGCGTCCGTCGTTTCCAGCCGCATTAACTGAATCTAAGAGCCTGCTTCCGTGAGGCCTGACATCTGAGAGGCCAAGGAAGCGTCGTCAGCAATGGTGATCCGGTTGCAGTCAATGGCGATCTTCGTCGGAGGACAATACCTCGACGGGTTTCTGCCGGACTGAACCGCTATTGGACGGAAGATCAGCACTAGCGCGCCCTGTGTCCAAGAGAGTTCGTGGCCTATCCGGGACGAGAAGTCTTAAAAAGCGGACACACTAAGCCGTGATGCATTTGCAAAGTCCCTCCTAAGACCCAACATCGGCACGAATGCGGATCGATATTTTAATGCAGGCCGTGATTGATACCTGTGAAAATGGAATGTAACGTCGATGTAGGTTATCACCAGTCTACTGCATTGCGGTATTGCAAGGGATACAGATTCGAGTCCAATCAAAGCTCTCAAAAGAAGTACTATCTCATCATGATGCTGGATGTGCACGTCTTTAATTCAGGAAATTGGGATTTCGTTCTGGTGGCTCTGCGAAACTTCCAGTCTGCGGTATATAACTGACGTATACGGTGCTTTAATGTTTCTGGCGGCATCCCCCGGGGTTCACATCTTGGATCAATTATTGTGGAATTATATATACACGTATATTCTCAAGCTGCAGGCACCGGATAACGCTACAAAAATTGCAATCGCAGATAATATACTATATTAGCTATATTAAATATAGCGTTGTGTAAATTAAGAAGACGGGTTGTCTTTCTTTTAAAAAAAATCAATCTGATTTATTTGAGTTGTAGATTAGAAGTAAAACTTAAACAATCTAAGAGCTAATTTAAATACCGCTTCTGCTGTTGGTGTCGCTGCCGTTGTCACTGCTGTCGTCGTTGCTGTTGCCTTTGCCGCTGTTGCTGTTGTCGCTGCTGCTGTTGTCGCTGCAGCCGTCCCGTTTCCGTTGCAATTGCTGACGTTGCGCACGTGCCGCTGATATGCTGCGAGCGTGTGACAATATTTTGCCGGTGTGTCTGCGCTTCTAAGAATTCTGTTGACGCTGACGTCCTCGGATGCGATGTAGAAGCGTTTTTTAGTTTTGCCTTTTTTCTCTGCCTCCGATGTGTCGCTTTTTATATTGTCTTGTGGGGAGCATTGAATTTTTTGTTTCAGAGTCCGTAAGCCAATACCTAACAACAATGCTATTAGAATTCCAGAGATGGAGAAACTGGCTGTTGTCATCGTGAAATTTCCGATCTTCAGCTTTTCCAATTTCTTTGTATTGTTGATGTGCATCTCATTAAGCATTTGCAGCGATAAGATTTCCTCTGCTCTAGTTTTTTCTGCCAACATTTGGAATAAAGAGGGTATGGCTTCTGCGTATTTTGTGTCGCCAGCTTCGTACTCGTCGTCGCCAATCATTATGGTGGAATTTTTGAATTGTATTAAATAATTCCCTTTCAATTCGACTTCCTCCTGGTCTATTCTGATGGTTCCGACGTAATCGTTCAGCAGGATCGTTCCAGTCACTATTTCTTCGTGGTCTAGGACATGTTGGCTATTCACCGTACTACAGTATGGCTTTAAATTGTTTAATAGTGGTGTTATACAAATGTAGGGATGGCACGATTAATCATATGATACACAATCTTCGATTATTTTGTTTCAGTTAGCGATTTAATTCTATCGAAAAATGGGTTTCGATTAATTGAATCATTAATCGATTAAACTTTAAAATAATCGCTTCAGTTCACTTTTACGCGCAAAATAAAAGGTGATAAACAAAAAATAATTTTAATATGGCTCCAACTTCAAGCAAAGTATGGAAACATTTTACCAAAATAGATGATAAAGAGGTGCAGTGCCGTTTGTGTAATAAAAAGCTGAAATATTGCAAAAACACCACAAATATGCTTCAGCACTTAAAACTGAAGCATACAAAAGAGTTTGCGTCCCTCCAGGTGGTAAGTATTTTAGTTTTCATTTGCTTATATCATCAGTATATTCAAAATTTTATTATTTTAGACACCAACTGTCGGCAATCAAGATTCTGAAGGTGAAGAGGAAGTGGCCGAACACAAGCCTAATTGCAAAATCAGTGCAAAATCAACACAGCATACAAGCGACATTTTTAAACGCAAATAGCTATGCATCAGGTGGCTCCAAACATAGCAAGATCACAAAATCAATTGTTGATATGATTGTGATGGATAATTTGCCGTTCTCACACGTGGAAGGTATTAATGTGAAAAATTTACATTTTTCAGTGTCGCTAACATTAAATATATATTGTATTTAGGAAAGGGATTTTTAAAAATGATAAAGGAACTTCATCCGCTCTACAAAGTGCCAACTAGGAACACCATCAAATCTGAAATGGAAAAAATGTATGTGGAGGAAGTAAATAAATTTAAAAAAAATGGTTTCCCGAGTGTCAATCATATCATTGACAACAGATACACATATGGACTGACATGAATCTTAATAGCATGATTGGCATAACTCTACATGGCTTGTTTGGAGCTAAGCAACTTAGTGATTGAAGTTTCAAATTAATGACGATTGGAGTTTTCAAATTAACTGAAGCCCACACGGCTGACCACATCTCCGAAGTGCTAATGACTTCGTTAGAAAAGTTTGCTATAGCTGAAGACCAAGTTACAGCAGTGGTAACGGACAACGACGCAAATATAGTTAAAGCCATATATAAGAGCTTTGGAAAATCGCTCCCACTTTGAATTTAGTGTGCACAAATGCCTTAGAAATTGTAGAAGCATCTAGTTTAATTACCAAATGCCATACAATAGTAGTTTGGTTGAAGCGCAGCGTAAAATCCAAAGAAAACTTACACCAGCTGCAGCTTTCTGCTGCCGTTTGATAAGGAAAAGCCTTAAAGGTAATTCTTGATGTGAAAACAGGGTGGAATTTCACTTTTTATATGTTGGAGCGCTTTATAAAATTAATATCGTACATCGGGCAAGTGGTATTCAATTTTTCTGATGCCCCGCAAATGATTTCAACTACAGATTTTTTTTTTTTTTTTTTTTTTATACTTTGCTTTTATTTATTGAATCTTCTCATTTTGGAGACTAACAATAAGTGTATCAAATCTTATACCATAACCTAGCTAACAGTCATGTAGACTGGAACATTAGAAATGGCCCTGACAAATTATGGCTGGGTTGGAAGGTCGGTACGTTGCAGGCGGGATCGGTTGGAAACCCGAGTCAAGGCCCTTACGAGGGGATTTGGGTGAACAGAGAGTTTTTCATTATAGGACGCTTTTTGCTTGTCTATTTCATCTTTTACTGCGAAAATGCCGAGGTCCCTGTGGATGTTTTGGTTTCGAATATACCATGGTGCCCCAGTGATAGTTCGCAGGATCTTTGATTGAGCGCGCTGTATGATATCAATGTTGGTTCTGCTCGCGTTCCCCCAAAGCTGGGAGCCATACGTCCAGATTGGCTTAAGAGTGGAGTTATAGAGCAGGACCTTATAGTCCAGACACAAGGGCGATCGGGCGTTAATATTCCAGTGGAGGCTGCTGGCTTTCAGCTTTAGGTGTAGTTTCTTGCATTCGATATGTCTACGCCATGTTAGACGTCTGTCAAGATGGATGCCGAGATACGTTACTTCGTTGGCTTGGGGGATCTGCGTGCTATTCAGGCAGAGCGGAGGGCAAGTTTGCCTGTTAAGAGTAAACGTTATGTGTTTACACTTTTGTTCGTTTATTTTGATACGCCAGTCAGATAGCCACTTCTCGACTACCATGAGATGTTTGGCGAGTTGGGTTGATGCACGGACTGGGTATCTGGAGCGGCTAAGGATCGCAGTGTCGTCAGCAAAGGTGGATGTTGTTAGTCGGTCACTTGTGGGAATATCCGCTGTGTAGAGGACGAATAGAGTTGGCCCAAGTGCGCTGCCTTGTGGGACTCCAGCTTCGATAGTGTAGTTGTCGGATATTGTTGTGTTGCACCTCACTGCGAAGGCTCTGTTGTAGAGGTAAGATTCAAGGAGTTTATGAGTGTACCCAAGCAAGTGTGTTTTAATTTTATGCATAAGGCCTTTGAGCCAGACGCGGTCAAATGCTTGAGATGCATCGAGGAATATCGCGCTGCAGTATTCTCTAAGCTCGAAGGCTGTGCGAATCTCTGATGTTATTCTGTTAACTTGCTCGATAGTTCCGTGTTTTTCTCTGAAGCCAAATTGATGGGCTGGGATAATGCTGTGAGCTTCCATATATGGTATTATGCGCGTTAGAAGGCATTTTTCGAAAAGTTTGGACAGGCATGATAATAAACTTATTGGTCTGTAATATGACGGGATCGTGTGATCTTTTCCAGGCTTCGGTATCATTATTATAATTGATTTTTTCCATTTACTTGGGTAGTAGTCGAGGCTTATGATATCATTGAAGAGCTTACAGATGACCTCAACAGCACAGTACGGAAGTTCCATTATCATTTTTGTAGTTATTAGGTCCTTTGACTTAATGACTTTTGTAATCTCGTTCGGCCGAAATAAAGTTGGCGTTAATTCCGTCTCGGAGTGAATTTGCGGAAGAACATGTGCATTTGCTGCGGGGTTCATCTGGAAGACGCCTCTGAGATGTAAGGCAAATGTTTCGGCTCTGTCTTTGTCGCTGCGGGCCCAGCAACCTGAAGAATTTCTTATTGGGGTGACGATTTCAGTCGGAGAGCTTAGATTTGGGTGAGCCCTCCACAAGGGATGCTTAGTACTAGTTGGCGATAGTTTTTCTATATATTTTAGTTATGCATTTTCAGCATCTTGCTTCAGAGCCCGGCTTAGTTTGCGAGTGGCTTCATTAAGACGTTGCTTTGAGCATGGTGACCTGCTGGTTTGCCACGCCCGTCGTAGACGCTTTTTTTCCAGAACCAGCTGTTCAATTTTCAGGCTGGTTTTGAGCATCTTAATTTCCACATCATTCCATTTTGGTGTTAAGATCCTGGCTGCTGTGACGAGTATCTCTTTCAGAGCGGCGGTAGAGTAGTCGATGTCCGATTCGATATTTATTTGAGGAGTTAGCTCAATATGGGAACTAACATATTTTCTGTATTTCATCCAGTTATTGTTGCGCGACGTCAGCCTATAGGGGTAGTCCGTAATTTATGGGCTTTGAGGAAGGGTTAACAACAAAGGCGAGTGGTCAGATGAGAGATCGGGAGGGCCATGGCGCTTATTAGATCGCGTGGGATGTTTTTCGTCACCGCGAAATCAATTAGATCTGGGATCTTTCTGGGGACTGCAGGCCAATATGTCGGGCTGCCAGGAGAGACGTAGTCCAATTTATTGCTCACTTTTATAAGTGCGTTATACAGTTGCCTTCCCTTGGGGGTCACGAGGCATGATCCCCAGTGCGTGTGTTTGGCATTGTAGTCTCCTGCAGCTATGAAGCGATCCCCCAGTGTGTTGTAGTAAAGCGAGGTGGGCAGTAGACAGCGGCAATACAAAGGTTGGCGTTTCTGACTGGACAGTTATGGACGTTGCTTGTAAGTAATTTGTTGCAAACCTTTGGTGAAAGTGGTGCTTGATGCGTTCTCTGATTAAGATGCCGGTTCCGCCGTGGATTTTGCTATCCAGATAATCTGTGCGGTAGAAGGTGTAACCTCTTATATGGAAGTTATATCTCCCTGTGAGGTGCGTTTCAACCAGCAGCGTGGCGTCGATGTGATTTACATTTAGAAATTGCGTTATTTCCAGTTTATGCCGTGAAATGCCGTTGGCATTCCACATGAATATACGTAGATTAGACATTTATTATTTGAACTGTTGTGCTGCAAGCAACTTAATCACCATGTCCTGGTTCTGAACATGGGTTTGGATAGTTGTTTTCATAAATGACATGAATTCCATCATACTCGGACTTTGTTGCATGGTAAACATCATAGTTTCCAAATTGCTTTGCGGCTGCATCGGGACCAGCTGAGTGTTTTCTGAGTGTGGCTGAAGTGGATTTTCCATGCCTGTTCGTAGCGCTTCGGTAAAGGAGAAGCCCTTAGTGGTATTTAGCGGACCGAATGATGATCTGGCTGCCTTGGCGAAAAATACGTCTGGCGAACTTTTTGAGTTATAATACGCATTTCGCGTAGTTTGTGGACGCGTAGCTGTCGCTCGTTGCATGCGACTCTTCAACTCCTTGTAGACCGCACAGCCTCTGTAGTTTGCCGTATGGTTTTAATAAGCAGAACAACATGAAAATTATCGTTCCCGACCAGCGCAAAAATTTTGTTGACCAGGGCGTTGGAGCTTTTTTCCCTTATATAAATAGGTGGAGACTTTGGTTTCTTTTGGGTCTCCTGCCCCAGCTCTGCTTAGTTGTTCTCCGCCTCTGCTAAGATGGAAAAACGGTTATCATTGGAACTTCTAGTTTGGTCGTTGCTTTTGTTGGTACGGTTGATCTTTGGTTTATTACCAACCGTGTTTAGTGGACTAAGCTTACGCTTAATCTGAATGTAACGATCCATACCGGTCTGTATAGCCGGGACCACTTGTTACTTATCCAAGCTTACGGTTTTTGTTGACATTGTAATTTGCTCTGCGGCCGTTGGCACCGAATTCGCAATATTGGTAGTTGGTTTTGTTGTTGGTGGTGCTTTTGCTGCGACTGCAGAAATTGTAGCGCTGTTTGTTATTGGAGCTTCTTCCATAGAAGCCGGCGGTGGTGGGGTTGGGCATTGGCAGCTCCATGATGTAGGAGTTGGGGTGAGCAGAGTGGGTGAGCAAGAGCTCGCTCTCTTGCTGTCGACGGTCAGTAGAGCCGGGTTGCACTTTGCTGACTTGCTTTCTTCAACGATATCGCGTGTTGAGAAGTAAGAGTAACAAGCGTTTCTTGGATTTAGGGAGCTTCTACGATCATTCTTTGGATCGCTGCTCATTTTTCGAGCTTATTACGCGTGGCACTTATTAACTTAAGTCAAATATGCACTTGCACTATCATAACACCAGTTATAAATATATATTTTTCTTTGCCGTTACTTCGCGTAAGCTGCCTGTCAATTGTTGTTCATGTAGTTTAGACTACTGATTTCAAATTCGTTACTTTTTCTCCACTTAAGATTTGTGAGTTCTTATTTTTCATCGACAAAAGACGGAGAACACCGAACGACGAAGCCTCGCACTAAAAAACGCGTCCAACTCGTACAATGGTCTGATCGCGATTCCCGAGCCCAGTAACTCTTCAAAGAGATCCAAAAAGACTCATAAAGAGTCTACGAAGCCACTCCACAGCCAAGTGGTAAGCAGTATGAAATTGGGCTTCAATTCGGCTGAGTCTTTAAAGCCATTATCTTAAAGGAGGTGCTGTTGGACTCCACTGCTAATTGAGTCATCGGAGCTGCTGGGCATATCATGTCCATCAGCGCCCTTGAAAAAAAACTTCAGAAGTAAACGAAGTTTCCCAAGTCTCAACTCATTAGAGGTTACTTTCTCAGTAGCTCCAGGTCTACAGAATTCTAGCAGCTTCCTAACGAAGCAGTGGCGGGTAGTGAAACACAGCCTGAAGACAAGTGGCCTTACTACACCGTCATAAGGACGGAATATGACTCTAATTAAGGTGCTCCAGGCGAACCTGCACCACGCCAGAGAAGCGTGGGCCTCAGTGTGTAGGGTCGACTCTAAAGATGAAATCACTCTAGCTCTTGTCCAAGAAGTATGGATGATCGGCGGCCAAATACGTGGACAATCATACGGATCATTTAAGGTGATATATGGTCGTATAGGAGGTGCTCCACGTATTGCTATACTCTTAGATAACACTGCTATACTATTAGATGAGACCTTTCCCTTTAACCAACTTCATTCTCAGAGACCTGGTGGCAGCGGATATTGAGGTAGCCCTTGCGGACGGTGTCCGGGAAGTGGTGATCGCCTCTGTATACCTCCTGGGTGACGTGGATGAGGTACTCCAACAGAGCTCCAGCGGCTGATACAATTCTGTTGTCGCAAAAATAAGCCGCTCGTGATCGGCTGAGAAGCCAATGCTCATCACACGATCTGGGGGAAAGATGAATTGGGAGCTTTTCAAGCCTCTGTAGCTTTCAAATCAGACTTATTGGTTAGCAATCCTATGTCTATCAGTGAGATAGAACTTGCTGCCAATCTGATGTGCTTATCTCATCCTTTGAGGACAGCTCAGTCCGGAAGTCCCTAAAGGTCAACCGTAAAATTCCATGCTGGAATGAGGAACTGGCTGCTTTAAGAAGGAAGGTTAGAAGCCTATTTTAATAAGACTAAATATAACCGTGCAAGTTGAGACGTCTATAGGGACGCTCTCAACAACTACAACAAAAGCATTAGACGAGCAAAACGCCATACATGGCGCCGCTATTGCGGTAGCATAGAATCGTTGCCTGAGGCAGCGAGACTCCATGAAGTATTGGCCAAAGGATCGTCTAATGGAATAGGGCTTCTCAAAAGAGCAGATGGCTCTTTCACTCAAGGTCGCAGGGAAACACGTGTGCTTTAACTACAAGTTCACTTCCCGGGATCTGTGGCGAATCCATATCTCTTTAGCCGCGATGACGCTTACCAGGATCCCTTTTCGACCACGAAAAGTTCAAATGGGCTGTAGATTCTTTCGCTCCCTTCAAAGCAACAGGGGATGACAAAATCTTCCCAGGCTCATACCCTTGATCCAATGATCAGCCTTCTTAGAGATAGTTTTACTTGGGGATACATACCCAGCTCTTGGAGGAGAGTTAATTTGGTATTTATTCCCAAGCAAGGAAATCGTCCACTTGACCAGCCTAAGTCCTATCGGCCGATCAGTCTTACTTTCTTTCTGCTTAAGAAGACGGAACGGCTGATAGACATGCACATTCGGTGCTCTCTGCAGACGTCGACACCTCTGCATACCACGTAGTTTGCGTACATAGCCGGTAGATCGACGGAGGTCGCCCTCCACAGGTTAGTAGGGTGAATTGAGAGGACCATCTTTTGCTATGGTTGTGGAAAGAAGAACATATACAAACCCAACTGCATAACATGCAACCCTTCGAAAAACTTTGTAGCGGATGCGCAGTCCAAGACAGAACTGCCGCATCTGAATCTCTAAAAATTACCGATCCCATCCAGACTGATCATGGTGAGACATCCCGTCTGGATAATGATGCCTCTCAAGATAGGCAACCAAGCACTTGTCTCTCCAATAACTCTTACCAGCCGTTTCACGTTCGATTAGCACGCTATTTGTCAGTTCGAATACACATCTTAGGTCAAGTAAATACTGTGACGACGCCAGGTCGCACAATAAACACAATAATTGGCACGGAGCCTATCATTATTATATTAAGAGCACGAAGCTTATTATCAGGTTATTAGTTATTAGATTGTTATTATTAATATTAAGGGCACGGAGCCAATTGTTATTATGAATTATTATTATTAGAAGAATTATTAAAAGAATATTAGTAGAATAAGAAATTTCCCAGCGTTAATATTAACATAAGAAAGCGCCACAAGGCGCAAAGCAGCGCACTGTTAGCGATGCACAAAAGAGCAAGGGCTCGAACAGCTGCGACGGTATGCTAACAGCAGCGCTAACAGCAACAGCAACCCTGCGATCGACAGCACGATCGCCGCCTATAAAAGCGGCACATCTGCCACAGAGACTTGCACTTTGTGTTCGGCTCCGGCCTAGACAGCAGCAGCAGCAGGAACAGCTCGGGTAAGTCTTCAGATTTCTACTAAAACTAACCAACTAGCTGGGCAACTGGAACTCGGTTTCCGAATCAGTTCTAGCGCTAGCATCTGAGGCCGGTTTACGAACCACCTTGGAAGCAAGCGACGCCAATCGGGAGTGGGAGATCGGTTTCCGAACCATCTCACAGGCACCACTTCTCTGGAACCGGACTGGGAACTGGTTTACGAATCATCCCCACGTACCTTAGGACTAATCAACATAGTTTGGCACCGGGGCTGGTTTTCGAATCAACCCAGGCTTACCTCTCAGGTCGGTTTCCGAATCACCACAGGAGCAAGCGATGCCACTAGGGAGTGGGAGGCAGGTTTCCGAACCGTCTCACGGGCACCACTCTACTAGAGAACAGGGAACCGGATTAGGAACGGTCACGGGTAGAGTAAAACCCCCCTCCTCCCAACACCCCCTTAACCAGACCAGACGCAGTACGTCCAGGACCGACCCAGACGGACCACAACCACATAACGCCGTGAAATCATCACAACGCAGGAAAACCCGCCTCATCGGCTCCCCAGACACGGAACGGTTAAGGCCGCGTAACGAATCCCCCACTGCACATTTCTGGCCAGGATTCGGCCGCCGGCACAGCCTCGTGCAACCCTCATCACGCAGAAAAACCCGCCTCACCGGCACCCCCGACACGGAACGGTTAAGGCCGCGTAACGAATCCCCCACTGGACATTTCTGGCCAGAATTCGGTCGCCGGCACAGCCTCGTGCAACCCTCATCCCGCCGGAAAACCCGCCTCACCGGCAACCCCGACACGGAACGGTTAAGACTGCATACCGGATCCCCCACTGGACATTTCTGGCCAGGATTCGGTAGCCGGCACAGCCTCGTACAACCCTCATACCGAAGGAAGACCAGTCTCACCGGCTTTTTCCCGACGCGGGACAACTCGGACCCCGACACGGGACAACTCGGACCCCAAACCGGACCTCCCCGCTGGACACATCTTGTCGATATACTTACCTTATTTAAACATTATACATTCCGTTCAATAAAACCCCATAACCCCGTGCTCCTAGTCTCTCTGTGGGGGTGGTAGAATCTCTTTTACAGGTAAACGAACTAACGGTAAGTCCTACACAAATAATTTCTGTAGGTCGACCTGGACACCCGCCAGCTACTCCCGGGTCGCTCCAAAAAGAGGTCATTACAGTGGCGCCCGAGCAGGGACCCTGATTAGTTCGTTTACCCGGCAAGAGTACCACCCTCTACCATGGCTGAGAACCACCCTACCAAACTTCCACGCGGGTGGATAAATAAATATAACCGATCTACATCGCCCGCCCCATCAACCAGTCACAGACCACCCACACCCGCCACTCAGGGTATAAAACTGATAACACTACCGCCTCCCGAGGATACGATAATCCCCAAGACGGACCTGTCGTCTGGAACCGCTGGGAGCGACACGCAGGACCCGCCGACCGCAAACTCGTGGAAAACAGAATTAGCTACCAGCACTCCGGACAACCCAATCACGACCCACGAACATCAACCCCAGCTACTTGTCATTAACCAGAGCACCACATCACCACCATCGCCACTACGGTCTTTCCGTGCCGCCGCCATCGGATTAATTAAGGGCTGGGGGTTGGAGTTTAACGGACATGGGGACCCACTGAAATTCCTAAGCCGCGCAGAGGAATTGGCCGGCCCTTATAATGTGGAGTTAGACCAGGTAGCGGCCGCTATGGTGATACTACTCCAAGGAGACGCCTTGGACTGGTGGCACACTCATCCGGTCACCATGCCCGACTGGGCCACGTTCAAAACTGAGTTCATGGGGTACTATGTACCACCTGACCACCAAGAACGTGCCTTAGAGCAAACGACGCTACGCCACCAGAGGCCAGGGGAACTAGCTAAGACATTTGTCCAGGATCTACGGAAGCTCATGCGGTTCACCAACCTCAACGAGGAACATAAGTTGGGATGGGTGTACCGCAACAGCAGCATCCCGTTCAAACATTACGCGAAGCGACGAGACATCCGGGACCTATCGGAATACCTGCGACTCGCCTCCGACTTTGAGCAACTCTCGTTTGGGGGCTCTCCGGTACAACCGCCAAACGAAATCGCCTTATCCCGCACCGCCGTTCGCCAAACACCCAGAGCGGACCGATGCATGCGATGTGGCGAAGCCGGCCACTACGCCAGACAATGCCCTAACCCCGTACGCCTGGAGTGTTGGGTATGCGGAAGGGTCGGGATTCGAACGATAGACTCTTGCCGGCGAAAAGAGGGAAACGGAAGCGGTCCCGGGGGACAAGGCTGACGCCTCGGGACCCACCCAACTCCCGCGACAACTCCACGGGTCTAGAATTCGACGGACGCCGCCTCCTCGCCCACATAACAACAGAGGCAGGACCAATCCAGGGCGCCATCGACACCGGAGCGACACGCAGCTTTATGAGTAGGACAACGGCTCATAACTTACGAAAGTTCGGAACTCGGATCGAGACTGATGAGACCATACGGCTAGCGGACGGCACCCACCGGAACGTCACCACAGGTTTCCGGATAACATGTACCATGGGGAAACAAAAAGCAGACATCTCGTTCCTAGTCCTTCCCGAAGTCATGGGCCACATTCTCTTCGGCATTGATTTCCTGGAAAGATTCGAGACAACATTCTCCTGCGGCGGGTTCACCCTCGACCTGAAAAATTCAAGAAGACAACGTCGAAAATACCGCCGAATCGCAAGGGAGGGAATCCCACCGGACATACCCGTAGCGGCCACACACACCGACGAAATCACCGACATAGAGGACGCACGGGTTCAGGACTTCCTCAGGGCCGAGCTAGCGCAGTTCGAAGGGATGAGCGGGACCAGTCCCATAACCAGTCATCAAATCCACATGAAGGACTCTCAACCCATCAAACAAAGATACTACCCCCGCAACCCGGCAATGCAGAGCATCATCAACCAACAAGTGGATGAGTTAATCGAGCAAGGTCTGATAGAACCATCCCACTCCGCATACAGCGCCCTAGTAGTACTAGTCCGGAAGAAAAATAACGACTGGAGGTTATGCATCGACTACCGGCAACTCAACGCCCATTCCAAGCGGGACGCCTATCCCCTGCCTAGAATGGACCACATCCTGCAACAATTACGGGAGGCTCGATACATCAGTACCCTAGATCTGAAGAGCGGTTATTGGCAGATCCCGATGGAAGAAAGCAGCAAACAGTACACCGCATTCACCGTCCCAGGAAGAAGCCTTTTCCAGTGGAAGGTCATGCCCTTCGGATTGCACACGGCCCCTGCCACCTTCCAACGGGCGCTAGACTCGGTCATCGGTCCAGAGATGGAGCCATACGCGTTCGCATACTTGGATGACATCGTGGTCATCGGTAGGACACCACAGGAACACTTGGAGAAACTGGCCGAAGTTTTCCGGCGATTGAGGAAGGCAAACCTCCGTATAAACCCAGATAAGTGCCACTTCTTCCAAAAGGAACTCAAGTACTTGGGACATGTGGTGAATCGCGATGGAATCCACACGGACCCTGATAAAATCAAGGCAATCCAGCAGCTACCAAGACCCCAGACTACGAAAGACGTGCACAGCTTCCTGGGGGTCGCATCATGGTATCGGCGTTTCGTCCCGAATTTCACCGAAACTGCCAAACCACTGTTTGCTCTACTCAAGAAAGGCAGGAAGTTCGAATGGTCCGACGAGCACGAACCGGCTTTCATAGCCCTAAAGCAACTCCTGAAACAGGCACCCGTACTAGCATGTCCGGACTTCACCAAACCCTTCGTCTTACAAACCGACGCTAGCGACAGCGGACTCGGAGCCGTTTTCACGCAAGAGTACGAAGCGGGAGAACGCGTTATCGAATATGCCAGTCGGAAGCTCCAACCGGCCGAAATGAATTACTCGGCCACGGAGAAAGAGTGTTTGGCCATCCTCTGGGGGATCCAGAAGATGAGGATGTACCTCGAAGGATATCACTTCACAGTGGTCACTGACCACCTGGCATTAAAATGGTTAAATTCCATAAAAAGGATAGCCAGATGGGCCCTAGCCCTGCAGCCTTTCTCCTTCGAGGTACGATACCGGAAAGGTAAGCTAAACGTAGTCGCAGACGCATTATCACGGAACCCGGAGGAAGAGATACACCAAGTCGAAGTCGAGGACGACCCCTGGATCTGCAAGAAACTCAAGGACATCCGAGAAAAACCGCAGGATTGGCCAGACTACATTGCTAAGGATGGAGGCCTATACCGACACATTCCGTCATGGGCCGCCGACGAAGACACCCAACCATGGAAACTGTGCGTCCCTTGGCGACTACGATCACGGGTGTTAGAGGAAAACCATGGCCACCCCACAGCCGGACACACGGGGATACGACGGACCAAACACCGCATAATGATCAAATACTACTGGCCCGGAATGCACCGAGACATTACGAGATTCGTCCGTCAGTGTCGGAACTGCCAGCAACACAAAGTGTCACAACAAAAAGCAGCAGCCAAGATGCTCACGCACATCGCCCAAGCCCCCTGGGAGACTATCTGCATCGACTTTGTGGGACCACTACCACGCTCATCACACGGAAACACCATGTTGTTAGTCTGCCTGGATAAATTCTCTAAGTGGATAGAGATGGCCGCCGTGCGGAAGGCCACAGCCGAAGTGGTGATCAGAGTCCTCAGAGAACGCATCCTAGCGCGAGGGGGAACGCCGAAACTGATAATCTCGGACAACGGGGTACAGTTTACCAGTAGGAAGGTGAAAGCTCAGATGGAAAAATGGGGCATCAAGCAGCAGTTCACCGCTCCATACACCTCACAGGAAAACCCCGCGGAAAGAGCCAACCGGACATTAAAAACAATGATCGCCCAATTCACCGGAAGCAACCAGAACCGCTGGGACGAATTACTTCCCGAATTAAGTTTGGCCCTCAACAGCAGTCGATCCGAGGCAACAGGTTACACACCCGCCTACATCTTCTACGGACGGGAGTTAAGACTACCGGGTAACTTGTTCGATGAACAGACCTCCGGATCGGCCATGACTGACGAAGACCAAACTACCCGACTGTTACGGATCCAAGAAACGGGTGAAATTGTGAGGCAGAATATGGAAAAAGCGGTAACAACCCAAGCACACGCGTACAATTTGCGGAAAAGGGAATGGAGACCGAAAATCGGGGATACGATTTGGATCCGCCACCATCCGCTATCAAAGGCCGTGGAGGGCTTCACAGCAAAACTGGCACCCCGATTCGACGGACCATATACCGTACTTGGACTTCCCTCTCCCGTAATAGTCACAGCCAGACATAATATAACTAACAAGATTCTACGGGCTTATGTCAGCCAAATCAAAAAAGCCTACCTAGACAACGACACTAACCCTCCTTCTGGAAAATCTAGCACCATGGATGTAAGGTTCGCGCAGGCGCTCAATAAGGCACGGCAGGAACGAGACCGGCTCCAGCGTCTCCGGAGGCCCGCCATCATCCTGGAGACTGGAGAGATTCCTTGCCGGAGAGGCATAGGTGTCGCGGGGACACGACCCGCAGAACAAGCCGCCAAACCCCCACCGTTCGCCATACGGACACCAGCCAGGGTACCTGACTCAGATGCAGGGCAAGGGACAGGGAGACCCCGGACCAGGATCGCCCATCGTATCAGGCACGATACAATCGTGGCAGCCATAGCCACAACGCCCCGAGGAACCCTACCAGAGAGGCAGACCCGGAGCACCATGAGGGCACCCCAGAGGAACCCGAACCCGGTGCGGGCCCCGGCGGTGGAAACGCTAACCCACTCCTACCTATCCACGCGAACACGGCACCCGGACAGCACCACCGGCATGACAGGCAAGCACGAACGCGTCGCTGGGTCGCCACCCAGACACGGCAGCGGCCGGCGAACCTATCTAGTGGAGCCCACCCGCAAAACACTACCGGGAGAGCCACGGACGACGGGAGTCGGCTCGCAGCCGGCCGTGGGAGTCAGGAAACACCCAGAGCCCAACACAGCAGCACCGACACGGAAACGACCGGTACCCACGAGTGGCACCAGGCCAGGGTTGGAGTCACCCGTGGCCAAGCGTAGGCCAATCACCCAGACACCGCATGAAAGCCACGGGAAACCGGAAACGCCCAAAGCAGTCGCAGCTTTGAGGGCACCGACACCGCCGGGCGACACAGGGCTGAACCCGGAAACACCAGACAACCCCAAGGGGAAGGTCGAAGAGGAAGACCGAGACGTCCTGGAACTCCACGCCGAGGGGGAGTTCACAGATGAAGTCCGGCATAGGCAACTCGGGCCGCCCCGCACGTACCTGCTGGGTGACAAAATGATCGCGGAAGGGGCGCAGAGCGCCATCAAGGAAGCCCTGGCCAAGCGGAAACCGGGGCACGCCGCACCCTCTGGTTGCAAAACTACAATGGATGGATCACGGTGCGCATAGGCCGAAGTGGCGCAGTAAGCATCCGCCCCTACACGCCTCCGGCCTCACAAGAGAGGGGGGAGTGTGACGACGCCAGGTCGCACAATAAACACAATAATTGGCACGGAGCCTATCATTATTATATTAAGAGCACGAAGCTTATTATCAGGTTATTAGTTATTAGATTGTTATTATTAATATTAAGGGCACGGAGCCAATTGTTATTATGAATTATTATTAGTAGAAGAATTATTAAAAGAATATTAGTAGAATAAGAAATTTCCCAGCGTTAATATTAACATAAGAAAGCGCCACAAGGCGCAAAGCAGCGCACTGTTAGCGACGCACAAAAGAGCAAGGGCTCGAACAGCTGCGACGGTATGCTAACAGCAGCGCTAACAGCAACAGCAACCCTGCGATCGACAGCACGATCGCCGCCTATAAAAGCGGCACATTTGCCACAGAGACTTGCACTTTGTGTTCGGCTCCGGCCTAGACAGCAGCAGCAGCAGGAACAGCTCGGGTAAGTCTTCAGATTTCTACTAAAACTAACCAACTAGCTGGGCAACTGGAACTCGGTTTCCGAATCAGTTCTAGCGCTAGCATCTGAGGCCGGTTTACGAACCACCTTGGAAGCAAGCGACGCCAATCGGGAGTGGGAGATCGGTTTCCGAACCATCTCACAGGCACCACTTCTCTGGAACCGGACTGGGAACTGGTTTACGAATCATCCCCACGTACCTTAGGACTAATCAACATAGTTTGGCACCGGGGCTGGTTTTCGAATCAACCCAGGCTTACCTCTCAGGTCGGTTTCCGAATCACCACAGGAGCAAGCGATGCCACTAGGGAGTGGGAGGCAGGTTTCCGAACCGTCTCACGGGCACCACTCTACTAGAGAACCGGGAACCGGATTAGGAACGGTCCCGGGTAGAGTAAAACCCCCCTCCTCCCAACACCCCCTTAACCAGACCAGACGCAGTACGTCCAGGACCGACCCAGACGGACCACAACCACATAACGCCGTGAAATCATCACAACGCAGGAAAACCCGCCTCATCGGCTCCCCAGACACGGAACGGTTAAGGCCGCGTAACGAATCCCCCACTGCACATTTCTGGCCAGGATTCGGCCGCCGGCACAGCCTCGTGCAACCCTCATCACGCAGAAAAACCCGCCTCACCGGCACCCCCGACACGGAACGGTTAAGGCCGCGTAACGAATCCCCCACTGGACATTTCTGGCCAGGATTCGGTCGCCGGCACAGCCTCGTGCAACCCTCATCCCGCCGGAAAACCCGCCTCACCGGCAACCCCGACACGGAACGGTTAAGACTGCATACCGGATTCCCCACTGGACATTTCTGGCCAGGATTCGGTCGCCGGCACAGCCTCGTGCAACCCTCATCCCGCAGGAAAACCCGCCTCATTGGCAACCCCGACACGGAACGGTTAAGACTGCATACCGGATCCCCCACTGGACATTTCTGGCCAGGATTCGGTAGCCGGCACAGCCTCGTGTAACCCTCAACCCGCAGGAAAACCCGCCTCACCGGCAACCCCGACACGGAACGGTTAAGACTGTACACCGGATTCCCCACTGGACATTTCTGGCCAGGATTCGGTCGCCGGCACAGCCCCGTGCAACCCTCATCCCGCAGGAAAACCCGCCTCACCGGCAACCCCGACACGGAACGGTTAAGACTGCATACCGGATCCCCCACTGGACATTTCTGGATTCGGTCGCCGGCACAGCCTCGTGTAACCCTCATCCCGCAGGAAAACCCGCCTCACCGGCAACTCCGACACGGAACGGTTAAGACTGCATACCGGATCCCCCACTGGACATTTCTGGCCGGGATTCGGCCACCGGCACAGCCTCGTACAACCCTCATACCGAAGGAAGACCAGTCTCACCGGCTTTTCCCGACGCGGGACAACTCGGACCCCGACACGGGACAACTCGGACCCCAAACCGGACCTCCCCGCTGGACACATCTTGTCGATATACTTACCTTATTTAAACATTATACATTCCGTTCAATAAAACCCCATAACCCCGTGCTCCTAGTCTCTCTGTGGGGGTGGTAGAATCTCTTTTACAGGTAAACGAACTAACGGTAAGCCCTACACAAATAATTTCTGTAGGTCGACCTGGACACCCGCCAGCTACTCCCGGGTCGCTCCAAAAAGAGGTCATTAGAATACAGTCGAACAGCGACATACGCGTAAAGGTTCACGGCGAATGCGAGCCTTTTGGAAGAAGATTCGCATGAGCCGCAAGAAACTTATTTCAGCTATTTTTCTAAGTAAGGACAATCGCTTTTCTACTGAGATTAAGGTAGAAGGATGTAGTTACATTGCTCCTCTTGATTCGGGAGCTACTATAAGCTGTATCGGCGGGCAAGCAGCTGATCAACAGTAAACTCATCCCAATGTGTGCAAATGTTCAGGTCGCATTAAAACGGCAAAGGATTCCGAATGTTCAGTAAAAGGGCGATTGACCTCTGATATTGCGTATAGAGGATTATCCAAGAACATTGCTTTATGTTCTTTTCTAAACATAGAAGGTACTATTGACAATACCGGCTACGGGTACATCTCTACTGCTCTAGCACACTGTCCATTGATCCGGTGGATTGATGCTATGCTCAAACACCGGATAATCTTTTCCACCTTGGACTCCACGACTGCATGCACTAATGCAGTCCAAAGCTGTCCCCAGGGAGGGGTTCTATTCCCCTACTCTAGTCTCAAGTAGTTGAAGAACTACTAGTCTTACTCTCCGAGCAGGGCGTTGAAGCAATTAGCTATGCTGATGACCTGGCTCTAATAGTGACCGGGAACTATGCCAGCACCGTGAGAGAGTTAACGCAATCAGCTCTTAACACGGAAAGTAGATGGTGCGCAGACGTTGGTCTTAGCATCAATCCACAAAAGCTTTTATAGTTTCCCTTCACTAGGCGCTACTCCGTTGACATTGGTCAATTATATATCAGCGGCTCCCCTGTGGGGCTATCCAACGAAGTCAAATATCTAGGGGTAACTCTCGATAAAAGACTAAATTGGAACTCCCACCTCAGCAATACCCTCATAAGGGCGACCCATGCCATGTGGGCCTGCAGGAGATTCCTTGGAAGAATCTGGGGTCTTAAATTCTGCACCATCCGGTGGCTTTTTGCCATGATGGTCAGACCCATCGTCACTTACGGCGGTATTGGCCAAAGGTTACGCAGGTCACTGCCATCAGCAAATGCAATAAATTGCACAGGTTGCTGTGCCTCTATATGATGGGAGCACTTCGCACCTGTCCCACCGCAGCAATGGAATTGATTCTGAATCTGAGTCCGCTGCAAATCCAAATTAAAGAAGTCGCAGCTATGAGCCTTCTTAGAATCAAGCTCCAATCCGGGCTTCTAGCTACCGAGTCAAGACATGATAGTCTAATCAAAGACATTCCTGGCACAGATATTTGCGCTAGATCAGATAAGACAAAGGAACTTTTACTTGGTGCTAAATTCAGAACCCTCATCCCGGACCGGAAGGACTGGAACACACGCAATACCATCAGCGACCTCTACGGTATCCACTGGTATACCGACGGCTCAAAAACGGATCAGGGGATTGGAGCTGGGATCTTTGGACCCAACTCTAAAACCTCAATTGCTATGGGCAAATGGCCCACAGTCTTCCAATCTGAGGTTCATAGTATCGAGTTCTGCTGCCGTCTGATTCTAGAGAAGGGAATTAGAGTAGTGAAGATCTACATCTTCTCTGATAGTCATGAGGCCATATTAGCCATCTCCTGTAAAAGAGTAAGTTCTCGATTAGTGGCCGATTGCTGGAACTTCCTCCAGAGACTGTCTTTAATTAATCACGTCACACTTCTATGCGTACCTGGACAATCTAGTATCCAGAGCAATGAGATCGTCAGACCCTTTTTCCGGTCGCGAGCCCTTCTGTGGCGTGAAGTGGTCAACTATCTTAGTGGTCATCTCACGGTGAAATATCACCTCACTAATATGCGTCTGTGTTCTGATGCTGAGTGTTGACTCTGCAAAGAAGACGACGAGACAACCTGAAATAAACTGTGCGACTGTCCAGCCTTGGTATGGACTAGGAGAAAACATCTGCACGTGGATACCGCAGGTCCCGAGCATATTGTGCGTTCCTCGAAGAAAGAGCTGCTCTGCTTCCCTAATGAAGCTTTTGTCTAATCAACGGGAGTCTTATGAGCACAAAAGATCACTATGGTCGCAGTGACTCGCCCCTACTCTGCTAAAAGACTCCCTTATTATAATAATAATAATGATAATAATAATGATAGTGGATGTGTGCTAGCGAGAATTTTTTCAGATATATTGTGTTGTGTGGTATATATACATACATATGAAAACATTTATATATTTACATATTCGTATACATATGCCCAAAAGCGGCGATTATTTCTTTGCATCAGTTTGCTTGACATATGTTCGTGTTTTATTAGGTCATGGATTTAAAAAAAATAATGACCTTTTGCGTTTTTCCGAATATGCGTAACAGGCAGAAGGAGGCGTCTGTGAAGTATATATGTTATTGATCAGCATCAACAGCCGAGTCGATATAGCCCTGTCTGTCTGTCTGTCTATCTGTCCGTCTGTCTGTATGAGCATCGATATCTCAGAGACTATAACAGCTAAAGCTACCAAATTTGGAGACAACATTTACAAATTTGTTGGGCAGATCATGTTGTCATGTAAATCGAAAAACTCTTTTCAAGCATCATGTTAAAGCTAGAACGTTCAGTTTTGGCACACACAATACCAATCATCATTTTAATGATCTCGGAATATTTGGTTACATTCGCACAAAAAACACAGAATTTATTAACGAATTACTTTTATAAGGCGAAATCGGATGCAGATGCACCTGTTCAGCTAGTTGTCACTCAGTGACATAAAAATGGTGTTCAATAAACATAATAATGTGCTATAGAGCTAATCATTTAGAACAAAATTAATTTCGATATATTTTTTGGTATATTTTTTTGAAAAATATATTTTGATGGTCGCTCTATATTATTCTTCCATTCAGTAAAATTGAGTGACGAATATCTTACAGTCGTGCAAACTCGAAAATGGGTTTCTTACTTGTTTTACCCAATAATTATTATAATTTTCATAATTTTATAACATTATTAAACGCTGCGAATGTACACTTAAAATCCCTGACCTTGTACAGTCAAAGCTTGACTGTAGCCGTTCCTACTTGTTATTATTATAACAAGGGAGTCTCCTAGCAGAGATGGTCGAGAAACTTCGACCATGGTGTTCTTTTGTGCTTGTAAGGCTCTCCCTATCTAGACAAAAGCTGCGCTGCTTCACTAATGAAGCAAAGCAAGTCTTTCGTCGAGGAACGCACAATATGCTCGGGACCTGCGGTAACCATGTGCAGATATTTCCTCCTAGTCCATACCAAGGCTGGACAGTCGCTCAGAATATGTCTGATTGTCTCATTGTCTTCTTTGCAGAGTCTACACTCAGCATCAGAAGACAGAAGTGAGGTGATAGTTCACCGTGTGATGGCCACTGAGATAGCCAACTCCCTTCTGGAGAGTAAGCTAGTTCTTCGGTCGACCACGGGATTAACAAGCTCCTTGGCTTTCCGCATCTCTGGTAGGACAGAACAGTGGCGATCAGTCAACCTAACAGCCAAGGTTTTCACAAGAGCCGAAATGGTTGACTACTCCACGCCACAGAAGGGCTCGGGGCTGGAAAAGGGGGCTGATGAGCCGGCCTTCGCAAGTTCGTCCGCCATCTAATTACTCTGGATACCAGAGTGTCCAGGTACCCATAGAAGGGTGACGTTGTTAATTAGAGACAGTCTCTGCAGGAAGGTCCAGCAATCGGCCACCAATCGAGAACTTACTCTTTTTGATGAGAGGGTTAGGATGACGGCTTGACTGTCAGAAAAAATGTAGATGTTCACTGTGGCCATTTGCCCATAGCAATTGAGGTTTTGGAACCTGATCAGTCTTTGACCCGTCGGTATACCAGTGGATACCGTAGAGATCACTGATGGTGTTGCGAGTGTCCCAGTCCTTCCGGTCCGGGATGAGGGTTCTTAATTTAGCACCAAAGAAAAGTTTCTTTGTCATAACATCTGATCTAGTGCAGATATCTATGCCAGGAAGATCTTTAATTAGACAAGCATGTTCTGACTCGGTAGCTAGAAGCCCGGATTGGACCTTGATTCTAAGAAGGCTCATTGCGGCGACTTCTTTAATTTGGATATGCAGCGGACTCAGATTCAGAATCGATTCCATTGCTGCGGTGGGACAGGTGCGAAGTGCACCCGTTATAGAGAGGCACAGCAACCTGTGCAATTTATTGCATTTGCTGATGGCAGTGACCTGAGTAACCTTTGGCCATCACACAATATCGGCGTAAGTGACGATGGGTCTGACCATCATGTCAAAATGCCACCGGATTGTGGAGGATTTGAGACCCCAGACTCTACCAAAGAATCTCCTGCAGGCCCAGATGGCATGGGTCGCCTGAATGAGGGTGTTGCTGAGGTGGGAGTTCCAATTTAGTCTTTTATCAAGGGTTTCCCATAAGTATTTGACCTCGTTGGATAGCCCCACAGGGGAGCCGCTGATATATAATTGACCAATGTCAACGGAGTAGCGCCTAGTGAAGGGAAACTATAAAAGCTTTTGTGGATTGATGCTAAGACCAACGTCTGCGCACCATCTACTTTCCGTGTTCAGAGCTGATTCCGTTAACTCTCTCACTGTGCTGGCATAGTTTCGATTTTTGCGGATCGAGAGATTAGAATTACCTATATAAAAAAAATTTGTTATATGCAATAGTAGATATTCATATTATATAATCTATTTTTAGATATATTCTGGGGTATCAAATATATTTTGAGTAGAACAGTAGAGAATTATAAAGTCAGAGCACTTTTCCATACTCAAGCGAGACCATTCTGAAATAAAACTTAGTCTGAAATCCCAAAAATTAAAAATAAAGCAACATATTATACATTTAGAATACAAGTTAACACATAAGAATCATTCCATATCTACCATAAGTTCAGCGGCCGGCCAGCATCGGCATCCCGACGTTCGTTCGTTTCATTGCAAATCAATAGTGCATATGACAGCACTCGTTAGTGATACAGAGTAGAATTCTGAAGAAATTCATTGTCAAGTAAACACATAGATTATAAATTAAACGCAAGAAATAGTGCAGAACGCTGTCCGCCAAGCATTGGCGCAGCAAGAACAGAGATTAATAAAATGAGCGCAAGAGTTTATTATTATTATTAGTAGCGATCAGTCAACCTAACAGCCCAGGTTTTAACAATAGCTGAGATGGTTGAACAACCCATGCCACAGAAGGGCTCAGGGCCGGAAAAAGTGGCTGACGAACCGGCCCTTGCAAGTTCGTCCGCCAGCTTATTGCCCTGGATACCAGAGTGTCCAGGTACCCATAGAAGGGTGACATTGTTAGTAAGAGACAGTTTCTGGACGCAGATCCAGCAATCGGTCACCAGTCGAGAGCTTACTCTTTTGGAGGAGAGGGCTAAGATAGCGGCTTGACTGTCAGAGAAGATGTAGATGTTCACTCCTCTAATCCCCTTCTCTAGGATCAGACGGCAGCAGAACTCGATGGCATGAACCTCAGATTGGAAGACTGTGGGCCATTTGCCCATAGCAATTGAGGTTTTGGAATTGGTCCAAAGATCCCAGCTCCAACCCCGTGATCAGTCGGTATACCAGTGAATACCGTAGGGGTTGCTGATGGGGTTGCCAGTGTTCGAGTCCTTCCGGTCCGGGATGAGGGTTCTGAATTTAGCACCAAAGAAAAGTTCCTTCCTTCGGTAGCTAGAAGCCCTGATTGGAGCTTGATTCTAAGAAGGCTCATAGCGGCGACTTCTTTAATTTGGATATGCAGCGGAGTCATATTCAGAATCGATTCCATTGCTGCTATGGGACAGGCACCCGTTATAGAGAGGCACAGCAGCCTGTGTAATTTATTGCATTTGCTGATGGCAGTGACCTGCGTAACCTTTGGCAACCACACAATAGCAGCATAGGTGACGATCGGTGTGACCATCATGGCAAAAAGCCACCGGATGGTGCAGGATTTAAGACCCCAGATTCTACCAAAGAATCTCCTGCAGGCCCACATGGCATGGGTCGCCTTTGTGAGGGTGTTGCTAAGGTGGGAGTTCCAATTTAGTCTTTTATCGAGGGTCACCCCTAGATATTTGACTTCGTTGGATAGCCCCACAGGGGAGCCGCTGATATAAAGTTGACCAATGTCAACGGAATAGCGCCTAGTGAAAGGAACTATAATAGCTTTTTTGGATTGATGCTCAGACCAACATCTGCGCACCATCTACTTACCGTGTTCAGAGCTGATTGCATCAACTCTGTCACGGTGCTGGTATAGTTCTCGATCACTATTAGAGCCACGTCGTCAGCATAGCCAATAGCTTCAACGCCCTGCTCGGAGAGTAAGACTAGTAGTTCGTCAACTACTAGGGACCAGAGTAGGGGGATAGAACCCCTCCCTGAGGACAGCCTTTGACTGCATTAATGCATGCAGTCGTGGAGTCCGGTGCTTGAGCATAGCTTCGATCCACCGGATCAATGGACGGGCAGTTCCTAGAGCAGTTCTAGAGCAGTAGAGATTGACCCGTAGCCGGTATTATCAAAAGCACCTTCTATATCCAGAAAAGAGCACAAAGCAATGTTCTTGGATACGAAGGCTCTTTCAATTTTTCCCACTAGCCTGTGGAGAGCGACCTCCGTCGATCAGCCGGCTATGTACGCAAACTGCGTGGAATGGTGTCGAGGTGTCGACGTCTGCAGAGAGCACCGAATGTGCATATCTATAAGCCTTTCCGCCGTTTTAAGCAGAAAGGAGGTAAGACTGATCGGCCGATAGGACTTAGGCTGGTCAAGCGGACGATTCCCTTGCTTGGGGATGAATACCACATTAACTCTCCTCCAAGAGATAGGTATGTATCCCCAAGTAAAACTAGCTCTAAGAAGGCCGACCAGTAGATCAAGAATATGAGCTATGCTGTTTTGAATAAGGGCTGGGAAGATTTTGTCACCCCCTGGGGCTTTGAAAGGAGCAAAAGAATCTACAGCCCATTTGACCTTTTCGGGGTCGAAGATGGATCCAGATAGGCTGAATCCGCGTGAGTCCGGTGACAAAGTGGCGTCATCGCGACCAGAGAGATCTGGATTCGCCACAGAACCCGGGAAGTGGACTTGCAGTAGAAGCTCAAGTGTTTCCCTGCGATCTTGAGTCAAAGAGCTATCTGCTCTTTTAAGAAGCCCTATTCCATTAGACGACCCTTTAGCCAATACTTTATGAAGCCTCGCTGCCTCTGGCAACGATTCTATGCTACCACAGTGGCTGCGCCATGTATCGCGTTTAGCTCGTCTAATGCTTTTGTTGTAGTTGGTAAGAGCGTCCCTATAGACGTCCCAACTAGCACGGTTAGATTTAGCCTTATTAAAAAGGCTTCTATCCTTCCTTCTAAGGACAGCCAGTTCCTCATTCCACCACGGAATTTTCCGATTGACCCTTAGGGTCTTCTGGACTGAGCTGTCCTCGAAGGATGAGATAAGCACATCTTGGAGCAGATTGGCAAGAGTTAGCGAGTTGCGCATTCAACCACTATAAGTTGAAGTGTATCAGAGAATCTCAGCGAATTCAGAAATCAGAAGAGATACTCCGCTCGATGAATAATAATAATGAATATGTATGCCGTAGACGGTGATGAACTGTTGAAGTCATTTAATTCTGAATCAAGCATAGAGTGCAGCATGTTTACAACGTCCTACAACAAGATCATTTCGGAGAAAGAACAGGCGAGGAAAGACAATACAAATCGTCCGCACGCGAACAAATATAATAAGACAACAGGGCAATAAGAGCCACCAGGACAGACACAAAAAAGGAGATCAAGTGCAAGCCCCCGATCCAATGTATATTGACTCATCTTCTAAATTTAGTTACCCCACCGATTTTTCGAAATCCCGGACTTGTTGCGATCAAGCCCAAAAGAGGCGTAACACTTTAGACAGGACAACAAAACCCAGAACCCACAAGAACGAAACAACAGACAAGTTTTTAAATTGTTTCAAAAATCAGCCTATTGAGATGAGTTATCATACTTTATGGACCAAAAATAGGCCACCCTTTAAATTTTAATGTCAATAATACATTATTCGAAATATTCAGGGCACTCATTAACATATTCGCGGTAAACGCAATACACTGCGATTTATTAGCTCTTGCCAGTATACAACACGATTGTATGGTTAATTTTCCGGCAACCAAGTTCTGGCCCTGTAAAAAAAATGTGGTTGACATTACATATAAAGACGAAAAAATCAAAATTGTCACCTCTGAACAAAACTGCGAGCACAGAGCCGCCCAGAAAATCAGTAAACAAATTTTTCGCGATTATTATATTTCACGAATGTCAAAGGTGGCCTATTAAAGTGTATCAAATTGGATAATCACCCCAACAAACAAACTCGGGGTGAATCTCCAATTCCATTATATTTTAAAGAAATTCTCCACATTAATATCCTTTTAACTGACAAAAAAATTATTTCTTACATGCATCGACAAGTTTTTATAAATATATATCGTTTCGGCTGTTGACGCTGATGAAGAATATATATATTTCATGGGGTCGGAGATGCTTCCTTCTGCCTGTTACATACATTTTCGGTTGGCACAATGTTATAATACCCTTCTATCCTTTGGGTAGGCGGGTATAAAAAGTTGATTCAAATTTCGCTCTTTTGATGCTCATGATGATGCAACCCGAACGAGTGTAACCGAAATAATGAACTACTGTTTTGAATAGAGAATTCATTTGAGAATAGGAAGCGATAATTTTCGGTTTGTAATTTTGATCATAATTTTGATTTTTGACCTCTAGCGGAATCACAAGATGATGGGATTATCATAATCAACAAGAGCGCAGCTAAGGTCGGCACAGATGGTGGCCTAGATTGACACATACTAATAATAATTTCGATTCTATGAAGTATATACATTCTTCTCTTGTCGGTGAAAAATAAGAATTAACAACAAATCTAAAGTGGAGACAAATTAATGAATTTGAAATTAGTAGTCTAAACTACATGAATAACAATTGACAGCCATCTTGCGCCAAGTAACGCCAAAGAAAAATAATTTTTTAACTGGTGTTATGATAGTGCAAGTGCATATTTGACTTAAATTAATAAGTGCCACGCGTAATAAGCTCGAAAAATGAGCAGCGATTTAAAGAATAAGCGTAGAAGCTCCGTAAATCCAAGAAACGCCTGTTACTCTTACTTCTCAACACGCGATATCGATGAAGAAAGCAAGTCAACAAAGAGCATTCCGGCTCTACTGACCGTCAACAGCAAGAGAGCGAACTCTTGCTTACCCACTCTGCTCACCCCAACTTCTACCTCATTGAGCTACCAATGCCAAAGCTCCAACACCTAGAAGCGCTACAATTTCTGCAGTCGTAGCAAAAGCACCACCAACAACTAAACCAACTACCAATATAGCGAATTCAGTGCCAGCGGACGCAGAGCAAAATGCAATGTCAACAAAAACCGTAAGCTTCGATAAGCAACAAGCGGTCCCGGCTATACAGACCGGTATTGGTCGCTACATCCAGATTAAGCGTAAGCTTAGTCCACTAAGCACGGTTGGTAATAAACTAAAGATAAACCGTACCAACAAAAGCAACGACAAAACTAAGACCAATGATAATCGTTTTTCCATCTTAGCATAGGCGGAGAAAAACCAAGCGGAGTTGGGGAGACCCAAAAGAAACCAAAGCCTCCACCTATTTATATAAGGGAAAAAAGCTCTAACGCCCTAGTCAACAAAATTGTTGCGCTGGTCGGGGACGATAATTTCCATGTTGCTCCGCTTATTAAAGGGAACATCCAGGAAATCAAAGTTCAAACAAAGTCTGAAGAACACTTCTGAGCTGTGTTTAAGTACCTGAAGGAAACAAAAAAGAACTTCTACACCTACCACCTAAAAAGCAGCAAGGGACTGCAAGCTGTGCTAAAAGGAATCGAACCCGACGTCGCCCCCTCTGAGATTCAAGAAGCCCTTAAAGCCAAAGGCTTCTGTGCCAAAAATGTAACATTATCATCAGAAATAAAAATCCGCAACTACTCTTCAAGGTCGAGCTCGAACCAGATAGCAAAGCTTTAAAGAAAAACGAAGTGCACCCGATCTACAAGCTGCAGCTCTTACTGCATAGAAGGATCACCGTGGAAGAACCACACAAACGCAACGGCCCTTTACAATGAACAAACTGTCAGGAGTATGGACACAAAAAGACATACTGCACACTTCGGGCAGTCTGCGTAGTCTGCGGAGACTTCCACAACTTTTAAACTGCCCCGCAAACAAAGAAGACCCATTAAAGAAAAAATGTGGCATCTGTGGAGGAAACCATACGGCAAACTACAGAGGCTGTGCGGTCTACAAGTCGCATGCAACGAGCGACATCTACGCGACAACAAAATTCGCAATACGCGTAATATAACTCAAAAAGTACGTCAGACGTATTTTTCGCCAAAGCAGCCAGATCATCATTCGGTCCGCTAAATACCACTAAGGCTTTCTCCTACGCCGAAGCACTACGAACAGGCATGGAAAATCCACTCTAGCCATACCCAGAAAACACTCAACCGGTCACGATGCAGCCGCTAAGCAATTTGGAAACTATGATGTTTACTATGCAACAAAGTATGATGGAACATATGTCATTTAGGAAAACAACTATGCAAACCCTTGTTCAGAACCAGAACATGGTGATTGTAACCTACGTATATCCATGTGGAATGCCAACGGCATTTCACTGCCATTGCCTCTGTCATGGACTTCTACAACACACTGGGTGATCGCTTCAAAGCTGCAGGAGACTACAATGCCAAACACACGCACTGGGGATCACGCGTCATTACCCCCAAGGGAAGGCAACTGTATAACGTACTTATAAAAGTGAGCAATAAATTGGACTACGTTTCCTCTGGTAGCCCCACATATTGGCCTGCAGACCGCAGAAAGATCCCAGATCTAATTGATTTCGCGTTGACAAAAAACATCCCACGCGCTTATTAGACGCCATGTCCCTAGCGGATCTCTCATCTGACCACTCGCCTTTGTTGTTAACCCTTCTTCAAAGCCAAGAGATTACGGAACATCCCTATAGGCTGACGTCGCACAACACTAACTAGATGAAATTCAGAAAGTATGTGAGTTCCCACATTGATCTAACTCCTCAACTAATTATCGAAGCGGACATTGACTACTCTACCGCCGCTCTGGAAGAGGTACTTGTCACAGCAGCCAGGATCTCAACACCAATAGGGAAGGATGTGAAAATTAAGATGTTCAAATTGAACAACTGGTTCTGGTAAAAAGGCGTCTGCGACGGGCGTGACAAACCAGCAGATCGCCATGCTCAAAACAACGTCTTACTGAAGCCACCCGCAAACGAAACCGGGCTCTGAAGCAAGATACTGGAAATACACAACTAAAATATATTGAAAAACCCTTACCCCGAAAATGAAGGTGTCTGGGAGCGCAGCGACAAAGACAGAGCCAAAACATTTGCCTTACATCTCAGAGCCGTCTTCCAGCCGAACCCCGTAGCAAATGCTTATGTTTTTCAGCAAATCCACTTCGAAACGGAATCTACGCCAACTTCATTTCGGCCGAACGAGATTACAAAAGTCATTAGGGAGCTAAAACCAAAAAAGGCTCCAGGCGGTGACTTAATAACTACAAAAATGATAATGGAACTTCCGTACTGTGCTGTTGAGGTCATCTGTAAGCTCTTCAATGGAATCATAAGTCTCGGCTACTACCCAAGTAAATGGAAAAAATCAATTATAATAATGATACCGAAACCTGGAAAAGACCACACGATTCCGTCATCTTACAGACCAATAAGTTTATTATTATGCCTGTCGTTTATTATCATGCCTATTCGAAAAATGCCTTCTAACGCGCCTAATACCATATATGGAAGCTCACAACATTAAGCCAGCCCATCAATTTGGCTTCAGAGAAAAATACGGAACTATCGAGCAAGTTAATAGAATAACATCAGAGATTCGCACAGCCTTCGAGATTAGAGAATACTGCAGCGAGATATTCCTCGACCTCTCAAGCATTCGACCGCGTCTGGCTCAAAAGCCAGACGGTCAAAGGTCGTATGCATAAAATTAAAACACACTTGCCTGGGTACTCATAAACTCCTTGATTAGAATGTGAATATTTCTTGTGTGAGGACGTGTTTCAGACCGGCTCCTCCAAGATTCTGGAATTCAGTAAGAAACATCAGCAATTAACTAGTCTGGGTACTGCGAGTACTTACACAGGAACGTGGACGCGACTGCACAGCGGAGGAGAGCTCGTTTGCCAAGCATTTTCGACGGAAATTCTAAAGTTTAATTTTTGGCATTTTTGCTTTGGTTCTGTGAGTCTGCACTTTTTCGCCTAACAGCTGTGAACGAGGGCTGGACTCTTTCCCATAGCCGCAGTGTTGAGTGCGAGTGGGACCAGATCACTAGCTTAAGGCGCAACCCCAGGAAACCTGTTGCATACTTTTAGAAAGGTTAAAGCCATAAAGGTCGCGGACAGACTAACAATCAACCTCTCACCATTGCGGTGCCTAAGTAGAGGCTCTGGTGTCCGAAAAGAGGCGGAATAACCTCCATCTGTCCACACCTAGGAGAAATCCGTGGCCTACGAAGGACCCCCTCTTTCTAAAACTTGGTACTCGACTAGTCGGCAAGAATATCCCGGTGTTGCTGGACCGCAAATGGATAATTCAACTTGGGGCACTGCCCCCAACGGTGACGACCCATTTAGGAGGAGCTCCCGAATGTCAAGGTCTCCCACAAAGGTTGGAATTACTGTGCAGGGAGCTGAAATCCCGGTGCCATCGGTGGTGAGGGGTGAGCAAGCCGGCCCCCATACGTCGACGTCGTCGTCTACACCCAGCGGTAGCGGTACTGTTGAGGTGGATAGTCTGGCCTCAACAACGCCGAACCAGAAGAAGATCGTCGATCTTATCAACCGACGCATAAAATAGCATAGTCCTCCCGGAGTACCGCTACCCAGAAGGAGGCTCAGCAGACAAAGGACCGCACAGTGGCGCCGCCAAGACCAAAAAACGTCCCAGCGAAGCCACCTTTAGGGATGCCCCCTTCTCTCAAACCGATCAAAATGGCGATCCCTATGGCAAAGGAGCCTAAGCCTGCCAGCTACGCGACTGCGGCCAAGGACGCGACTAATAGGGAGGTGTGGGCTAAGGTGATGCCTAAGCGGTTGCGCAAGAAGCCGGAGGCACTCATACTCAAGAAAACCGATGAGGCTTCGTACGCAGACATGCTCCGTAAGCTTGAATCGGATCCTGGATTAAGTGACTTTGGCAAGCATGTCAAAAAGATAAGAAGGAAGGGAGCTACTGCTCGAGGTTGTGGGAAAAGCCTCCGCTAGCGTACCCAAATACATAAGAGCAATAGAAGAGTTGCTGAAAGAAATGGCGGCAGTACGCACGGGCGTGCAGAGAATGGCACTAGCAGTGGTATGGATGAGGCAGCGACAGCTGAGGAACTCCAGCGTTCTTTAGCCTCTCAATACGAAGGCATACTAGTGAAACCGGAGAATAATAATTTTAAATTATGCTGTCTGCACAGCTTGAAAACATCGGTTAAGTTTTTAAACATATGCTTCTCAGAGCATCCGATAACTACTAAATCATCCATATATAAGAAAGCTTGTGAAGGCTGTAAGCCTGAAAATGCAATGGTCATCATGCGTTGAAAAGAATTAGGGGCTATTTTTAACCCAAATGGTAATCGCGTGTAACGATATGAGCCGGTGGCTGTAGAAAATGAAGTTAGATTTCTAGATTTTTCATCTAGTTCAATCTGGTGGAATCCAGACATTAAATCGAGACATGAGAAATATTTAGCTCGACCTAATTGATCAAGAATATCTTCTATTCTTGGAAGTGGAAATTTATCAGCTAGCAATTTTTTATTGATTTGACGATAGTCAACTACCAATCCCCATCTCTTTTCTGCCGAGTTAGGCAATGATTTCTTGGGAACCAAGAGAAGTGGGCTGTTATATTCTGATATAGATGGTTCTACGATTCCATCCAATATCAGTTTCTTGACCTGTTTTTCTATTTCTGGTTTTTGGCTTTCTGGCATTCTGTAATTCTTGATGTACAGGCGTTTTGTCATTCAATCTCAATTTTTGCCTATAAAAGTTATTTGCTGATATGGTCTCTGTTTCGAGACCAAAAATATCGCTATATTCGGTGCATAGTTTGGTTAAATTCTTTTTAAGCAAATTTGGAAATTTTAATTGTTTTAATACCTCCCCAACTCTGTTACCATTTTCTTGTTCTGCTTCATAGATCTCATAGTCGTCTACTGATTCGCAATATATTCTTGCGCTATCAATTATAGCGTCTTCATTATTTGTATTTATTATGCGAATCAGCGCGTTTTTTGAGTCTACTAAAGCACTTGCTACTATAATTCTAGAGTGTAACTCTTGATTTGGAATTATAGCATATTTCTCACCAGTCGTTAGTCGTACCTTTCGTATAACTTCAGATCTAGCTGGCAATATTATTTTGTCTTCGAGTGAGTGCAGTATTGGGACACTAATGTGTCGACATGTTGTGGGTCTTATTGTGAACCAGTCTTGTTCGTTTTGGAATTCCAAAATACAATTGTATTTCTTAATGAAATCCAATCCGATTATACCATCACCTGGTATAGGAAAATCATCTGGCACTACATGGAAATCATACGGTATCAATATATCTTCAACACGTATGTCCAAATCAAGTGTACTTATTGACTGTATTGTTCCTTGCCCAATTCCTGATATATTTGTTAAATTATTTCTATTTATTAAATTTGTATTGTTGTTGCTGCATTTGAGCAACGAAATGTCTGCACCTGTATCTACCAGGAGATTAATATGCGAAGATGTTTGCATATTTTGAAATCGGACAAAAATACTTAAATTGAGATTGATTTTATAAAGCCTTACTGTTGGCTGCTTAAGGGGGTTGATTGGTTTTCCGCCTGTATATGTCTTGCATTGCGGTTATTATTATTTTGGTGTTGGTTGCCACTGTAGGAACCTCGTCCTCTGTTGTTTCCTTGGTTACCGCCGCGTGAACGATATCCTCCGCGGTAACTACTTCTGCCTCTATTATTGTTGTAATAATTATTCTGGCTATTACCTCTGTTCTGGTAACTGCCTCTATTATTATTACCTCTATAATTGTTTCGTCCTCTATTATTATAGAACAAAACCGTGTTAGAGTTGCCGGTCATTTCAGTGCAACAGTGTATATATTTTTCAGTAACGCTATTCATGTCTCTGAAGTTGCCTGCTTCAAGAATTGTTTTAATTTTGTCGTTTTCACAATTCTTGGTCATTGCAGATATTGCCTCTTTCGTGGCGAATTTCTCTGCATTGTCTACGTCAAGGCCGTCGTCTATGTAGGCCGCTTCAAGTGACCTACGAAGATTTTCGACTTCGGCCGTATATTGAGCTGCGGTTTTTCCGCGCTGTTGTGTATTAAGTAATTTAGCTTTTATTACATCAGGCGATTCGCCTTTAACTGATGTCTTCAGAATATTAATTATTCCGGAAATTGTCGTGGCATTATCAATTTTGTAGGCCAAGGGACCAGTAACCTTAGTTTTGATCACCTCTACGGCCAACTCTTCTTGATTGCCTTTTGTTAAGTTTGTCAATTTTAGAGCGGTGATGAACCTGTGTAAGTTCATCTTTTTGCCATCAAATTCAGGTATCGTGGACGAAATCTGTCGCACGTAATCCCGTGAGGCTGCCGCTGTGTCTGTCATGATTGGTGTACTAGAATTTTCTGGAACTTCAGCGGGTAAATCTATTACCGCAGGGATTGTGAGATCGTGAAGATCTTCTTCCTTAAGTTCTCTTTCAGTCTCTTCTATATCTGATAGTATTTGACCAGTATTAATTGTTACTGGTATATCAAATATAGTTGGTACTGTTAGGTTTAGATTGTGCCTGCGTTTAGCAGACAACATATTGTCACGAAACCTATTTAGGAGTGTGAATACCTGGGTCAAATGTTCCCTTGTCAACAACCTCTTATTATTATTTAATAATTGGCGTGCTTCATTAAAGCATTCTACCAATATTTGTACGTGTCTATTAAGAGTTCCTTCTAGGATGTCTCTGTTTTGACTTACGCACTTGTACGACTTATCGAACGTCGTCTTTAATTCCGTGAGTTGTGACTTTATTGTCTGCCACTCCATTAATATTGTTGTTCACAATATATATTTAGCGGTGCAGACGAACTTTTATGGTTATTATTTGTCCCAGGTATAGATTATCCTCTATTACCTCTACTACTTTTACGTAGGGTAATGTTTCTAGTAATATACCCTTTTCTATCTTAGAGCAGTGTATGAGAGGTGAGAATGATGTTTCGTGCATCTCCATGTATGCTGTTTCAAACTCACTTACGTTTATGAACGTATGAAATTGTCTCAATACACTTAAAGCTCTTAATATGAATAGAGGGTCTTTGTTTAGTGTTTCACTTATGAAACTCATTTAATTGCATTCGGTTTAGTTTTGACTGTGGTCAAAACCAAATCAGCGTAATGGAAATATAAATTTTTTAAGATTGTGTAGCTGTTTAAACCAGCTTGTTTAAACCAGCTCCTGGCCTGCCGATCTTGTTAAATATTCCTCTTCAATTGCTTATGATGCATTGAATAAAGTTTATATAGGATCGCAGCCATTAATATTGCTATTATAACAAGCAATAGAGTTTCTATGGAGCTCAAAAGCTCTGTATGTCCTGTTTCTATTTTGTTCACGACGTTTGCCGTCGGATTTTCTACTTTAGACTGGGTTTTACCCATCTTGAAATGTTGAGGTCAGTATCTATTGGAATGTCTGGTTTGATTATTCGATTAAAATTTCAAGAAAAAAAAAAGAATTTTTTTTTAAGTTGAGACTTGCATTTTCATGCTGAATGTTTTTATTATAGTTTTGTATATAAAATTTTTTTTATAAAAAAAAGAAGGGTCTGATCATAGCTACTTGCGCATTCTGCTGCAAGTGCCCAAGAAATGCCTATTTAAGTGAATATATTTTTATCTACATATGTAGACACCCAAGGTGTGTGTTATTTATTTTGTAGTTTGATTTTATTTTACTTATTTTTAAGAAGTTTTTTTTTTTGAAAACATTAAATTTTAAAATTTGAAATTATTCACTTAATCTTTTACAACTTCCTACCTAATTGTCGTCTGGCTTTACGGGCCAGACTGCTACCAAGCGTCGTTATCAACGCTAGGTTTAACATGTATTTACTTATCTTTAAGATAATGTTAAGGTATTATTTTTAAATTATTATCGGTGTGCGCACTATGGAGCGCTGCCGGTCCCCTGCGTTTTCTTCGTCTGTTGGCCCGCCTTGGTACGGCGGGCGTTGCCGGTGCTGGCTGCACTGGCTGTTGTCCGCTGCAACTTCTACGTCTGTTGGCCCGCCTTGGTACGGCGGGTGTTGCCGGTGCTGGCTGCACTGGCTGTGTCGCTGATGGTGCTGCCGTGTGACGGCAGGTGTGCTCGCAATGGGGCGAGTACAATGGTCCCTCGCAGTCCGCTGGGCACGTCTTCAATAGTTTTGGGATTCAGATTTGAAGTTGTATTTGTTGGTTTTGTAGTTAGAGGGTTTTTAGTAACCTCAATAACTCGGTGCACTCTCGTGCATCCATATTTTCATCGATTTCATTGAGCGCCTTTTTTAGGTCGCTCTTAATCCTGTGTTCTTCCAACACTTTTTCTAAATAATCCCAATCTTCCGTGGGTATTATTCCAAGCGCCTCTTCTAGGTCGCTTTCAACGTTTGTTTCACTTGTTTCTTCCACTTTATTATCCTCCATATATATATATATATCCACATTGGTTGTTGTATTATTGCTCCTGCTGCTGTTGTATTGTTGTTTGAATGTTGTTTGTTTTTCTTCGCCTTGCTACTGATGCTTCTGCTGTTGTTTATTGTTGCTCCTGTCCTAGGTCCTCCAGGACCCATGTCACGGTCGCCATGTTACGTTTCCCCAACGATGTATGTAGGAGCGAGGCACATCTGTGTCGATTGATTGTCTTTTTCCGAATGTTTTATTAAAGTTCAAAACTGTGAGCGTGCAAGCTCTGATTCTTATATCTAACACTTATGTTTGTAATTATGTACTTATGTACTAAGGGGAATGTTCATGTATGAATATGTGTATATATTCATAAGTGGGCTAGCGCTGCATTGGGAAACGCGCGGTCAGCATAACTGTAGGTATGCATGCATGTACATCCATATGTATGTACGCTGCCTTCAAGCGGAAGACTTGAAGCGCAGGCTCAAGTTACTTTATTTGCGACATTGCCGTTGTATATTTATGCAACGACAATGTTGTTGCGCTTATGTGTATATATTCACATTAATCGATTTAGGGCATGAGTTGTGCAGAAGGCACCTCAATGTATATATGTACAATATATATATGTACATTGTTACCCATGCTATGAGTCGCTTATATTGCGCTCATTGTTCTTTATGTAATGATGCACATGTATTTATGTACATGTACATCTTGAGTCGCCAATATGCGCTCGTTCATTAGGTATTCATAGAACATGATAATGTAGGTATTTGAATACTCTACAATCCTTATAATAATAGCCCTATTAATGATTACTAATGCAATAATAAAACTGTACAAATTGCATAATAAATGCATTAAGAAAAAATATTTGAGTACAGAAAATGCATTAGATAGCATTTAAGCAAAGATTTAAATCAATAAATGAATTAAAAGAAAATCTATTCTAAACCTATGTACTAAGTTAAAAAAAAAGAATCAATAATATAGAAAAAAGGCTTCCCATAAGATGGAATGGAATAGATTACTAGAACAATTAACTGAAATAAAAGAGAATTTTAAAATATCATATAAAAGCCTAATATAGAATAGACCCATACAAGGATTACGCTTGATAAGCACGTAAAAATACTAGTAGACAACTTCATTCCAGTTAGGGAACTAATACATGAAGCGAGAGGCAGTTTAGATAAAAGCCAATGTACTAAGGTATCAAATCTCTTAGTAAACCTTAGGGAAAATTTAATAAATAAATCAAAAATACATCCTAAGCATTTCAATTCCAACAATATTGAATAGCCCACTGACAATAGAGGCAAGTGAAGAAAATAGGTTAACAGAAGCCTATAGTGATACTGAAATTTAAATCAAAGACGAAGATCTTCAAGACCTATCAAAACCAGCAATAATAATGCAGACATCAGAATCATAGTCAGGTTCTAATCAAGCCGACACAATGGCTCAAAACTATCTCACCCTAAGACATAATATTAAGGAATTACAACAGTCTATACCACAATTCGATGGTACAAAGGCTAACCTTAATCAGTTTATAATGTCAATAAGGTCGGTTAGTCCGCAACAGGGCCACACGAACACATAGCCCTACATGTGATTAAATCAAAAATTATGGGTAATGCATTCAATAAAGTACAATATGAAACATCAATCGAAGTAATTATTGAAAAGTTAATGAAGTTAATTGTAGGTGATGATTCTAAGGTAGTGAGGGGTAAACTGAGAGCTATTTACCGTAAAGGTAAAACAGCAACACAGTTTACCAATAAAATTGACAAGTTGCGAAAGCAGTTGGAAAATGCATATATAGACGAAGGCTATACCTTCGAAAAAGCTGAGGAACGTAGCACTGAAGAGTCGCTAGATGCGTTGATAACGAATTGTGAACAAGGGCCAATAAAAGGCATAATGCAATCGGGAACATTCCCTACTTTAGTTAATGCAATATCAAAATATATGAGATATAGTAATGAAATGCCCAACAGCAATAGTACAGTTATGTACACACAACAAGGACAAGCTCACCGCGGTAATAGAGGTAATTACCGTGGCAGACGCAATGGCCGATATTATAATAATAACAATTATAATAATCGCAATAATGGACAAAAAAATAACAATAACAAGTAAGAAAGCTACAGTCGAGTTTGCTCGACTGTGAGATACCCGCCACCCAATTTTACCATCAAAATATTATATTTATATAATAGTATAAAAATATACTAAAACAAGTAAGAAAGCTACAGTCGAGTTTGCTCGACTGTGAGATACCCGCCACCCAATTTTACCATCAAAATATTATATTTATATAATAGTATAAAAATATACTAAAAAAAAATATACTAAAAATACCAAAATAATATATCAAAATTTTCTTTGTTCGAAGTTATTAGCTTGGCGGCACTTTAGTTGGTTTATTGAACACCATTATTATGTCGCGGAGTGTCATAGCAACTAGCTAGGCAGCACTAGCAGTTGCACGTGGTAACGCCTTATAAAAGTCATATCTTAATAACTTCTGTGTTTTTTATCCGATTGTAACCAAATTCGCAGAGATCATTAAGATGGTGATTAGTATTGTGCGTACCAAAATTGAACGTTCTAGGTTTAAAACGACGCTTGCAATTCGGTTTTATTCGATTTACGGGGGCGGGAGGGGGCGTGGCCAAAATCAAAAACAAACTTGATCTGCGTGCAACAATAAGACATACTGTCGCGAAAAATTTGTTGCTCTATCTCTTATAGTCTCTGAGATCTAGGTGTTCATACGGACGGACAGACGGACAGACGGACAGACGGACATGGCTATATCGTCTCGGCTGTTGACGCTGATCAAGAATATATATACTTTATGGGGTCGGAGATGCTTCCTTCTGCCTGTTACATACATTTTCGGTCGGCACAAAGCCATAATACCCTTCTACCCTTTGGGTAGGCGGGTATAATAATAATAATTACAAAAACAATAGAGGTCGTGGTAGCTATAGAAGCAACTACAACAACAACCAGAACAGAAATAGTTTTATAAGAATGGCACAAAACGGTTCGGCAAACTCCCAAACGCCCTCAGATACACAACAATAAAAAATCAAAAAGTATATGCAATTAATCTCAGTCTAAACATATTTGTTTCATTTAACCACGTAGAGACAGGAAAAAAACTAGTATTTCTAATTGATACAGGAGCAGATATATCAGTCTTAAAAGAAGATAGTGATAATTTCAATAATATTCAGAATTATAACCTAATTAATATACAAGGCATTAGCCAGGAGATAATTAAATCTAAAGGATTAGCATCTATTGAGATACAGACAGGTAAATATATCATATCTCACAGCTTTCATATTCTAAATCAACAATTTCCAATATCATGTGACGGAATATTAGGCATAGACTTCATTAAAAAATTTAATTGTCAATTAGACTTCAAACCAACAGAAGATTGGTTAATTCTACGTCCAAATAATTTAAAATTTTCTATCTATGTCCAAATAACATATAACTCAGGTAGTAATTCTATATTATTGCCAGCAAGATCACAAGTAGTAAGAAAAATTAATATAACTTCAGTTGAAGATAAACATATATTATTTCCAAATCAAGAAATAAAAACAGGTATTTATGTTGCAACTACGATTTGAAACACTCAAAATGCTAATATACGTATATTAAATACAACAAACTCTAACCAATTAATTAACATAGGCAACATAGAATACGAGCCACTTTCGAACTACGAAATTGTTCAAAATAACCCAGGAAATAGAGAACAAACCGTCATGTCTCAATTGTCGAAAAGCTTTCCAAAACAATTTAAATCAAAATTAAAAGAATTATGTAGCAAATATACAGACATATTTGGTCTTACAACGGAATCAATATCAGCAAATAATTTTTATAGCCAAAAACTGAGATTTAAAGATGAAGAACCATCATATATAAAAAATTATAGAAATTCAATCCAAATAGAAGAAATTCAAGCTCAAGTTCAGAAGTTATTAGACGACAAAATAGTCGAACCATCAGTATCAGAGTACAACAGCCCACTACTTTTAGTTCCGAAGAAATCAATAGCAGATTCTAACAAAAAGAAATGGCGCTTAGTAATTGACTATCGCCAAATTAATAAAAAACTGTTATCCGATAAATTTTCACTCCCCAGAATCGATGACATTCTAGATCAGCTAGGTAGAGCTAAATACTTTTCATGCCTTTACTTAATGTCAGGTTTTCATCAAATTAATGGGGAAGAAAGTTCAACAAACATAACGTCATTCTCAACCAAAAACGGTTCATGTCATTTCACGCGATTACCGTTTGGTTTAAAAATAGCACCTAATTCTTTTCAAAAAATTATGACTATAGCATTTTTTGGACTAGAACCTTCACAAACATTCCTGTATATGGACGATTTAACAGTCATAGGTTGTTCTGAAAAACATATGATTAAAAACTTAACTGATGTTTTTAATAAATGTAGGAAGTACAACTTAAAATTACATCCTGAAAAATGTTTATTTTTTATGCATGAAGTCACATTTTTGGGACATAAATGCACTGACAAGGGAATCTTCCCTGATGACAAAAAAACGCAGTCATCAAAAATTATCCAACTCCACAAGATGCGGACAGTGCTAGACGTTTCGTAGCATTTAATTTAATTTAATTTAATCAATTACTATAGAAAATTTATTAAAAACATCACCGATTATTCACGACACATAACATGATTATGTAAAAATAATGTACCTTTTGAATAGACAGATGATTGCCAAAGAGCATTTTTACACTTAAAAACTCAACTAATGGAACCAACTATCTTACAATACCCAGATTTTAGCAAAGAATTTTGCATAACAACTGAAGCGAGTAAGCAAGCGTGTGATGCAGGTTTATCTCAAAACCATAATGGCCACCAACTCCCAGTCGCTTACGCATCTAGATCATTCACAAAGAGCGAGAGTAATAAAAGTACTACTGAACAAGAGTTAGCAGCAATACATTGGGCAATAACACACTTTAGACCCTATATTTACGGTGAGCATTTTACTGTCAAAACAGACCATAGACCATAGAATTAACACGAATGAGACTTGAATTAGAGGAATATAATTTCACAGTAGAGTATCTGTGGGGTAAAGAAAATTTTGTAGCCGATGCGTTATCACGAATAAGCATCAAAGAATTAAAAGAATTAACTGGAAATATAATAAAAGTAACTACAAAATATCAAAGTATACAAAAATCCTGAGCAGGGAAAGAAAATACAATAATAGAATTGCCAAGGCAATCTATTCAAGAAGCTTCAAAGCCCAACGTATACGAAGTCGAAGTATATAAAGTAGTTACATTGCATACAAATAATTCTCTATGTCTGTTTAAACATGGAAAGAAATTAAGTGCAAGATATGATGTTAGCGATTTATATACTAAAGGAGTTCTTGACTTAGGTCAGTTTTTCCAAAGGCTTGAAAAGCAACCCGGTATACATAAAATCAGCCAACTCAAAATGACACCGTGGGAAAATGTCTTTGAACTGGTTTCAAAAGATAATTTTAAAATTATGGGCAATAAAACACTGAATAATTTAAGAGTAGCGCTTTTCAACCCGGTGATCCAAGTAAAAAATAATAAAGAAATAGAAGCTATATTGTCGACATTACATGATGATCCAATACAAGGAGGTCATACTGTCATAACGAAAACCTTGGCCAAGGTCAAAAGATATTATTATTGAAAAAATATGTCAAAACACATAAAAGACTACATAAGAAAATGTCAAAAATGCCAAAAGTCGAAAACGACTAAACATACCAAGACTCCAATGACCATAACAGAAACACCTGAACATGCTTTTGATGGAGTAATAGTGGATACAATTGGCCTATTACCAAAATCAGACAATGGCAACGAATATGCAGTCACTATTATATGTGACTTAACAAAATATGTACTTGATTGCAATACCAATACCAAATAAAAGTGCAAACGTTGTAGCAAAAGCAATATTTGAATCATTTATTTTGAAGTACGGTCCAATGAAGACATTCATTATGGACATGGGAACAGAATATAAGAATTCAATAATCACAGATCTGTGCAAATATTTAAAAATTAAAAATATTACATCTACTGCACACCACCACCAGACAGTTGGAGCAGTCGAAAGAAGTCATCGAACTTTAAATGAGTACATACGATCCTACATATCTTTGGATAAAACTGATTGGGACGTATGGCTTAAATACTTTGTATACTTGTTCAACACGACCCCCTCTGTGGTACACAACTATTGTCCATATGAGTTAGTATTCGGTAGAACTAATAATCTACCGAAGGAATTTAATAGTAATAAACACATAGAACCAATTTACAATTTAGATGATTATGCTAAAGAAAATATAGGCAAATATAGGTTAGAAATATCACATAGAAGATCTAGAAAAATGCTAGAAGAACATAAAATAAGAAATAAGAGAAACTATGATTTACTAACAAATAATATAGATATATCAGTAGGAGATAAAGTTTTGTTGAGGAATAAGGTAGGTTATAAACTAGAATCTAAATATACGGGACCCTATAAGGTAGAGAATATAGGAGATAACGATAATATAACAATACAAATAAAAATCAAATAGTACATAAAGATAGATTAAAAATGTTTCATTCATATTTGATTTAAACAGAAACTATACACCTATTTAAAATATAAAATAACAATTATAATAAATATATATTTATATCTTGAAAACTATATACACATTCTTAAAAATAGGCATATGGTAAATTAATAATTGTAACATATATTTAGGACACTCAAGGTAGAACCTTTTAATGGAGCAGAACCTTTTCTGTTCCAACAAATGAAATAAAAAACTGAAATATATATTTTTATATTTACTTGGGATATTACATAATATTAACCCACATACTGTGTATCGAAATATAATTAGGGAGTAACTCAAAGACCCATTCAAGAGCATTGCACCACAACAAGTGCCGTGACAGCATGCTCGACATGCTGTTGATGCAATGAATGCTGTCCTGGTTACGGTCGAGTGAGTCTGGAGTTTGTGCAGATTCTCGGTGTTATCTATGTGGAGCCCCTTTAGCGCTTTTATTGATAAGATTCGTATGCGTTCGATCTCCACCGGAGCTATCTGTCCGACTGAATTTTTGAACTAGTTTGATGTGCCAGGAACTCCACCGCATAATTTACAGCTGAAGGTTGGATCAATCATAATTATGTTGCGGAATTTGTTGCGGATCAAAAAACTGATGACCAATTTGATTCAAGCAACGATCATCAAGGGCAAATTTAAAGGAGAAGAAGTTCTTATCCCTTATCTTGGAATGATCGGAATTCGATTCCAACAGATCTACCATTCCAATTCAAGAGGATTCAATTCCCCGTTCGATTGGCTTTTGCGATGACAATTAATAAATCGCAGGGACAATCGTTAGAAGTCTGCGGGATTAATCTTAAATTTCCATGTTTTTCGCACGGTCAAGTGTACGTTGCCTGTTCGCATGTTGGCAAACCATCTGTTATTAAAACTAAATCGTTATGATCGGGGCTACCTGCCACAAATTTCCAAGCAGTGCCAAGAGTGTTTATTGCCCTACTTTTCCGGGAGTGAAATGTAGTAATGGTTTTAATGATTACAAATGTCTGTGATATTTCGTGTTGTATCGTATGATAAACGTTATTGTATATGAGATTCTTGTCAGTATAAAACTGTAAGTTGTTAAGGGCGTCCCGAATTTGTTCCAAATTGATGACATGTAGAATCTTAGTGTCATTGGACAGTGTTTTGTCAACTCCTTTATAAATGGTCACTGTCTGTGCGTCGGTGTAATTGGTCATTGTAACTGTTGCGTTGGTTAAGTCTACCAGCATCCTATAATTGCATTCTTAAGTTTTAATGTGGCTCTTATGTACTGTGCGTCCTGATTCTGTTAGTAAAGTAATGTTCCTGTCCTCCTTTACTACTTCCTTTTTGAATCTATTTGCTCGCATTCGCATTCGGACGTGTGTTTTTTTTTGCTATCAAACTAACATTTGTTATTTTACCCTTCCTGCCCCTTGTTATCAAAAATTTTGTTTGCAAACTAACAATACCTGTGCTATACATCGGTGTGTTTAGTCACGGTGTAATAACATTTAATTATTTACAATTAATTGTGGTGTTTTAATATATCAACAATTTGTGAAGCCTAATTTTGTGTTTGTGAGAGCTTACAGTAAACTTGTGTTTTGTTTTGAACTGCTACAGCACATTGTTGGTATATCATTACATATCGCGCTCTTTGTGCTGTGTTTTGTTGTTGGCCATTTTGGCTATTCTTTTCTCTGATTTCGTCGTGCCCGCGATTGTGATTTTGTGCTTGCTGTTTTTCTGTAAGAAGATATCAGCGTACTAATACCCTGTTATTAACACAAATTTTATTCTTATTTCAATTTTTGGTTTCATTTAATTTTCATTTGCTTTAAAAACCTGCAGTATGCTTGTCTGCTATAATAAAAATGCCATGTACCAGAAAGCGCAAAAATGGGTTTCGTTTGCTGCTGGCTCTGTGACAGTGTTGCACATGAAAAATTAGGTCGACTGACCTAATTGGCTCAAAATCTGGTTTAAGATGGACATGTGAGTCATGCAGGGATGTTGAAAGGGATGTTGCGGGATTCATACGTCAGACGAAACAAGGCTTTGGTGATCTATTCGCAGGTTTAAAAAAACTTGCGGATAGTTTCGCAACTTTGGACTCTGGGTTTAAGGGCATGAAGCTTTTAACCGAGTCTAAAGTCCAAAGCGTAAAAAAGCTAATACTCGTTTGTCCATTGGCCCAAACGAACATGATGTCCCTGAACTGATCAACAACTCATCCGTTCCGAATAATATAATATCATTTACAGATCCCACCCCTCGACACTCCTCAGCGTCAATGATTGCCGACAATGACATTCTTCCCATGGATATCATTTGTTCTGATCGTTTCAGTCCTGCAGTACCTGCAGTAGTTGTTAATGTTGCAGAAACTCAACATGATCAACCTTCTGCTGTACCTAACGTTCTACCAGCTAGTACAGATGCTCCTATCTCGACTTCTGCTACAGTTGCTCAGAACACTATAGTAGGTGTCCCACCTATGAAACAAATGTTTGTTTCTAGGCTTGCCCCTAATACGTCATCTGACGACATTAGGACCTTTATTCGGTACAAAATTCAAGCATCATTAAAGGTGAAAAATTTAATTTCTCATATGAACGGGAAATCGCATCTTTCAAAATAAGTGTTCGTACCGAGCATTTTAGTAAAGTTTGCTCTAAAGACTTTTGACAGGAATACTTAATTATTAAAGAGTATGTAAATAAAAAGAAAAATCGGCCACCGGTTTTACTTCCAAATGTTATCACTAATTCCTCTAAGCCTCAAACTCCTTTCGTCATGTGAGTCCAACGTATTGAATACTTCGTCAACTCATGTCTTTGTTGAGAGCCTTTTTGATATAGCTTTGTCTCAAACCAATTCTATACCAAATTGTCTAGGTAAAATGCTTGATCTGATTTTTGTTTTGGATCCCAATACCTGCACGGTGTCCAGATTAAATCCTATTTCCTCACCTGAGGATCCCTACCACCCTACTCTGGAGGTGCTGATTGACTTACCAGCAAGTGTTTCGGTTGCAGGTGTTTTACCGGAGAAGCGAGTTCGTTGTTTTCGGAAGACCGATTTTAAAAAACTTTCTTTGCTTCTTTCACGTACTGACTGGTCCCAACTTTCTTCGTGTAGTGACCTGGACAAGGCAGTTGAAATTTTGTATTCGACATTAAACTCTCTGTTTGATGCTTGTGTTCCCTTTGGTACTCCACAATTGTCTAATAGACCGTTAAATAAAAAATCAAAGCTATATAAAAAATATAAGGAAACTGGCTCTCTCTTATATTTTTCTCGCTACTCTGTTGCTCGTTCCGATTTCTCCACGCTAAATAATCTTTGCTACAAGGATTATTTGAGAAAGTGCAGACTTACGTTTCAACGTGATCCGAAACGCTTCTATGACTTCGTCAATTCGAAGCGGAAGACGTCAACAATTCCAACAACATTATTTTTTGATAAAAATACAGCTTTTAATGATCGTGGCATTGCCGATCTGTTTGCTGATTTTTTTCAAACAACCTATTCCACATCAACTTTTTATAGAGCCCAGTCTTATCCGTATCAAGTAAACCAAGCGAATTGCATTTTTGTCTGTAGAGTTGTGCTCTTCCCCTAATCTTTGGAAAGAGTCTTACATTATTCCTGTCTTGAAAAAAGGAAATAAATCCAACGTTCAAAACTATAGAGGTATCTCCAAGTAGTCTGCCATTTCCAAAGCATTTGATAAACTAATAACTTCTCAACTGCAACACTGCTGTAAATCTATAATTTCACCCTACCAGCATGGGTTTGTGATATGTAGGTCTACTACCACTAACTTATTAGAATTCTCATCAATTGTTATTGAAGAGTTCCAATCAAAAATGCAAACGGATGTCATTTACACTGATTTCAGTAAGGCTTTTGATTCTGTCAACCATAGTCTCTTTTTATACAAGCTCAATCTTCTTGGATTTCCACAGAACTTAATTTTGTGGATATCTTCATATCTTACATGTAGAATTCAAAGAGTATTTTACAAGGGCTCTGTTTCCAAGACTGTCCAAGTCACTTCCGGCGTACCCCAAGGAAGTCATTTAGGCCCATTGCTGTTTACATTATTTATAAATGATCTACCGTCCGGTATATGATACTCTCGCATACTTATGTATGCAGATAATGTTAAGATTTGTCTGACTTTTAATGATCCCATATATAGCCTCAGATTGCAATCTGACCTTGATTGTTTTCAATCGTGGTGTGCTATAAATTTATTAAATCTTAATTGCAATAAATGTAAACTTATGACATTTTTTAGGGGTATTCTCCATTTAAATAATTATCATCTTAATGTTACTCCACTTGAGCGAATAGAGTCAGTAACTGATTTAGGTATCCTTCTTGATTCAAAATTAAAGTTTGATAAGCATATTTTATCTGCTTCTAATAGAGCCATTGGTGTCCTTGGATTTATTAAACGTTGGTCAAAAGAATTTAACGATCCCCACATTACTAAACGATTGTACATCTCACTGGTTCATCATATTCTGGAGTATGGATCTAATATCTGGTTTCCCCAGTATAGCGTTCATCAAGATAGGCTTGAATCAGTGCAGAAACAATTTCTTCTTTTTGCTCTTCGTAGTCTTAGCTGGAATCCCACAATTAGATTGCCTTCGTATCGCAGTAGACTTTTATTACTAAACCTTCCTTCTCTTTCTGATCGTAGAACTATGCTAGGTGTAGTGTTTCTACATAGACTAATCATTGACGAAATTGACTCCTTGCAGTTGACAAGCCAAATTAGCGCTGCCGTTCCGATCAGAACGACTAGAAATTTGCTTCCCCTCTCTCTTTCCTGTTGTAGTACTAACTATGCCAGTCACAATCCTTTTCGTATTTTAGGTGTAAATTATAATACATTTTCTAATCTTGTTAATAATACTAAAACTATCTTAGAAATAAAAACATTACTCCTACAAAATTAGTTCGTATTTAAGAATAGTTATATTTATTACGAGGTGTGCTCTACTTCGCTCCGCTACGCGGAGCTGCGTAGAGGAACGCTCTTCCGCGCCCCGTATTCCTACTCCCTCCACGTCACTTGCGCTTACATAAAAACTCAATGTTTAGTGTAAAGCTTTCTCAAACACAATATTTTTTATAACTTTCTTTCAATTAAATTTTAATGCCTCCTCCATCTCCTCCTCCTCCTTTATTCGCCTCCACCATTTTCTCCTCCATTTTCTCCTCCATTTCCTCCTCCATTTCCTCCTCCTCCATCTCCTCCTCATCCATCTCCTCCTCATCCACATCCTCCTCATCCATCTCCTCCTCCTCCATCTCCTCCTCCTCCCTCTCCTTCTCCTCCTCCATCTCTTACTCCTCCTCCATCTCCTCCTCCTCCATCTCCTCCTCTTTCATCTCCTCATCCTCCATCTCCTCCTCCTCCTCCATTCACCTCCTCAATTTTCTCCTCCATTTTCTCCTCCATTTTCTCCTCCATTTCCTCCTTCTCCATCTCCTCCTTCTCCATCTCCTCCTCCTCCATCTCCATCTCCTCCTTCTCCATCTCCTCCTCCTCCATCTCCTCCATCTCCTCCTCCTCCATCTCTTCCTCCTCCATCTCCTCCTCCTCCCTCTCCTTCTCCTCCTCCATCTCTTACTCCTCCTCCATCTCCTCCTCATCCATCTCTTCCTCATCCATCTCCTCATCCTCCATCTCCTCTTCCTCCTCCATCTCCTCTTTCATTTCCTCCTTTTATCCATCGCCACCATTTCCCCCGCCTCTCCAACTCTTCCATCTCCTCCTCCTCTCCATCTCGTCCTCCATCTCCTCCCCCTCCCCATCTCATCTCCGTCTCCTTTCCATTTCTTCTCCATCTCCTCTCCATCTCCTCTCCATCTCCTCTCCATCTCCTCTCCATCTCCTCTCCATCTCCTCTCCATCTCCTCTCCATCTCCTCTCCATCTGCTCTCCATCTCCTCTCCATCTCCTCTCCATCTCCATCTCCTCTCCATCTCCTCTCCATCTCCTCTCCATCTCCTCTCCATCTCCTCTCCATCTCCTCTCCATCTCCTCTCCATCTCCTCTCCATCTTCTCTCCATCTCCTCTCCATCTCCTCTCCATGTCCTCTCCAGCTCCTCTTCATCTCCTCTCCAGCTCCTTTCCATCTCCATCTCCTCTCCATCTCCTCTCCATCTCCATCTCCTCCTCCTCCTTAAAGGTTAAAGGTTAAAGGTTAAAGGTTAAAGGTTAAAGGTTAAAGGTTAAAGGTTAAAAGTTAAAGGTTAAAGGTTAAAGGTTAAAGGTTAAAGGTTAAAGGTTAAAGGTTAAAGGTTAAAGGTTAAAGGTTAAAGGTTAAAGGTTAAAGGTTAAAGGTTAAAGGTTAAAGGTTAAAGGTTAAAGGTTAAAGGTTAAAGGTTAAAGGTTAAAGGTTAAAGGTTAAAGGTTAAAGGTTAAAGGTCAAAGGTCAAAGGTCAAAGTTCAAAGATCAAAGGTCAAAGGTCAAAGGTTAAAGGTCAAATGTTAAAGGTCAAAGGTCAAAATGATTCCCGGAGGAGGAGCAGAAAATTAATATATATAATAGCGAGATTATTAGTAGTATTAGTATTATTATTATTATTTTATTCTTTTTATTAATACCATTTGGTTGTTTTGTATGTGTTAATTGTTCGCGACCTCCGTTACCGCACGTTATGCGGTTGCCCCTCGGTCGGATGGGCGGGTGGTCGTGTCTGCCTAGGTCCGCGCGTTAACAAGCCCGAGCTTGGTGTCGCTTGGCCACTTGATCGTACTGCCGTTAGTACGTCAACGTCCAAAAATATATATATAGCTTTGAACCTAGTCTTTCTTGTATTTAACTGCACAAATATCTCTTCTCCTGCCATATAGGTTTGAATTCGATTCTTTCTGTTATTATGGTCCTGTAGGTCTATTGTTGTCCCGTCTTGCCTGTTCGTATTGTGTGGGGTCGGTTGTAACTCTCCGACCAAAGAATACTTCCAGTAGCCTCTTTTTTCTTGCCGAATGAATTGAGTAGTTCTACTCGTAGACCGCTCGATCGAGAAGTTCTTCGAAGTTCCTATGAACTTGATCTCTCTTCAAGTTATTTCAGAGAGTGTTGAGTGAAATCGTTCAATCTGTCCATTAACTGTACTTTTGTTGGGGTGTTTTATAAATTTGTATCCCTAGTTGGTCAACCAATTTGAATCGTATTGATTCAGAATTTATGGATTTTTCGTTGTCCATTACGATGAATTTTGGTACGCCAAAATAGAAAACTATATCGCGGAGTGATGTTCGAATATCATCTATTGCTTTTGATTTTATTATTTGAGATTTTGCTAACTTGAAAAATTTGTCAATTGCTGTCAGTACGAGGTATCGTCTAGTTGAGTAAATGTCTACGTGAATTATGTGTTTGGGGTATTCGGGTATGGATGTTTCTGTAATCTCTGGGTTGGGTGGGTGTCGATCGTATTTAGTCTCTTTACAAGTCTGTTTTATTTTTGGAAAGTAGAATTCTTCTGAAAGCTGGATTTTATTTTCTAACGTATTCAGATATTTTTTTAAATCGAATAATAGTTCTTCCGGATTGTACTGCTGTCTGTATTTCTCGTGTCTGTGAAAAGTTTGAAATGGAATACTGAACTTGTAGTCAGTCATTTCTGCTTTGTGGAAGAAGATCTGGTTCCTAAAGGCGTAAATAGGTACTTCCATGCTTGGAATTAATTTTGCGCTTTAGCTCTCGTCACTTTATTTGCCCTTTGGGTGGTTTTCTGGATATTACATCAGCTATCACGTTCTCTTTGCCTGGCTTGTAAAATATTTTGTAAACGTATTCCTCTAAGTACGATTTCCACCGTTTGATTCTCGCATTTCCGTTCCAGGTACTCATTGAATGAGTCAAAGACTGGTGGTCGGTACCGTAAATGTAATTCTTTAGGCTTTTCAATGCCCAAATAATGACTAACATTTCTTTTTTGTTCGCGGCGTAATTCTCTTCGGCTTTGGAAAGCGTTCTTAAGAGAAATGAAATAGATTGGTTTTCTTGTGATAGCACTGCACCTATTGCGAAGTTGGAGGCATCGGTTGTTAGGTGAAATTCTTTTGCGAAGTTTGGGTTGCGGAGTATAATATCTTTAGATATTAGGCTACTTTTCAGTTTTTTGAATGCTTCAAGTGCTGATTGTCAAGCGAAATGGATTTTTTTGACGACATTTTTGTGGACACTCGTCCGTCTTCCCTTCTTAAAAGCGAGGTAAGGGGCTTTGCGAGCTTAGCGTAATCCTCGATAAATCTCCTGTAGTACCCAGAGAGTCCCAAGAATGATCTTAAATCTCTTAGGGTCTTGGGGAAGGGATACTGGACTATAGCTGCAAATTTATCGGGATTAGTCTCGATTCCTTTGTCGGAAACAACAAAGCCAAGAATTTCAACTTTGTCCTTCAGGAACTCGCATACGTCCAATTGACATTTCATATTGGCCTCTTGCAAAGTTCAAAAAATTATGTCCAGATTTCTTAAATGTGATTCATCATCTTTACTGAATATGATGATGTCATCAATGTATATGAAACATATCTTGCCGATATGTTCATGAAGTATGTGCGCTGGAAAATTGCGTTTTTCAGTCCAAATGGGGGTCGTGTAAACTCATATTTTCCGTTATTCACAGAGAAGGCAGTTTTTTTCTATGCCGGACGTTTTCAATTGAATTTGGTGGAATCCACTCTTAAGGTCTAATACAGAGAATACCTTTATGTCACTTAGTTGAGCGAGAACTTCGTTAATTTCTGATATAGGGTATTTGTCGGTTATAGTAACCAAGTTTAATTTCCTGTAAGCTATGACGATACGATATTTTTTTTTTTTGAGGAGTCTGTTTTTTTTGGTTCTATCCATACTGGAGAGCTGTATGGAGACCTGGAGGGTCTGATTATACCATCATTAAGCAGTTCAGAGACCTGTTTGTTTACCTTATCTTTCAGACTCATTTGGTACTGATAAAATTTTTAGTACACTGGTGAGTCTGAATAAGCTCATATTGCTGCCCTCACATTGGTTTTTTTGAGGAGTTCATATAATTAGTTGCTCTGACGTTTAGTTAAGTGTTGCGTTCTCGGAACAATGGTGTTTACCGCCTCAAATTTCTTTTCCTTAATAGGAATATGAATTTTATTTTTTATTGTCATTATTTTCTTGCTTACTTCAATTTCAGCATTCAGCTCTTCCAAGCTGTCATTGCATAGAATGGCATCAAATGACTTTAAGGTCGGCAACAACAAGAATTTGACATTTATGTCGGGGTGATTACATAGATTGGCTATTTTGTGATGGGTTACGCGAACACTGCCCCCTACGGACACTGCGTTAAAGGGTTTTTCATTAGCAATCGGATTCGTTTTAAAATTTGGGTTGTATGTAATTCGTATTTGATCCTATATCTATTAATATGCTTTAGATTTTACCATTCCCCAGCTTGCATTCAAAGTATGGAAGCGAGTAATATTCTATTCTAAAAAATGCAGTGCAGAGTTGTCGCTGTAATAATTTTCATCGTAATCAACATATTCGTCTAACGTTTCGCCTAGGGTCTCGTCTGCTTGATCTGCGATTGCTTGCTCGTATTCTGCCGTAGCGGCATACGTTTCAGCAGATTGCATATCATTCTGTTCGCTATCGTCAGTTTGAATGTTGAAGTTCTGTTGTCTTTCCGGTCCGTCATGCGTTAGGTCTGGGTGTCTTTTACCTAGTTCAAATCGTGGCCTATTTATATAGTTTACTACTTTTGACATAAGTCTTGGGTCTACGTCCATGGGTTTTGGTCTCGGTAAGGGTTTAGGCGCTATTGGCCTGGGTGGTGGGTACTGTTGCTGTCGGTGTAGGCTTGTGTCATACTGCCTTAGCATAGTGAATTGGTTTTGTTGTCCAAAGTTGTTATAGTTTCGAGGCTGTGTGCCTGGATGGTATTGGACATGAGGATTTCTGGGGGTAACCTGTGATGGCTGTCAAAACCCTGAGCTCACAAATTGTATGTTTCTAGGAGCTGCCATCAGTTTTGTATTGACGCTTTTGCCATTAGCCTGTCCTAGAGTTAGCGCATGCATGGTGCAATATTTCTGATTTTCCATTTTCAGGCATATGTTTAATGCTGAAGGGAGATCACTTGTCGCATGTGCACCCAAGATAAGAGGTAGGTCTCCACGCAAACCACATACGAATGTATCTGTGGCTTTGTCGCGGTACATTTTCTTGAGAAGTCGATGAGCTTCTGTTTCCAAGTCCATGCAATTAACCTTGTTTAGCAGAAGGGACAGATGTTGATAAACCGTCCGGTGGAATTCTTCGACCGTTTGGTTACCCTGAGACAACTTGTCATCTGATACTCTAGTGTACTAATATCCCGCTTGTCTTCGTAGTGCATCGTTAGACACTTAACCATTTCTTTCCAATTTAATGGAACGTTATATGCTTCTAATGCCGTGTCAGCATTATCAGTAATTTTGCTCCTAATCGTGTGAAGTATGCCTAAATATTTTGCAGTACCAACCTCCCCTGCGTAGGCTTCCATTAGGCGGTCGACACTCTTTTCCCAAGAGCTGAATTCCGCTGGATTTCCAGAAAACTCTCTGAGACATTTTACTACATCTGGGACTTTGTCGAGTCCCTCTCAGTTTGCACGATGTTCTGCACTTATACCCTGGCCTATAGCATTGGTAAAATCGTGATCTGGGCTATTTAAAGCTTGCACTATTCTTGGGACTTGTTGTACTATTAACTGTCCCACTAGCTCAGTAATTTGCTCTAGTGATGCCATATTTCTGCTCGTATGCCCCTTATCTTTGAGCTTATCTTTGTTGTTGACGTACGTTAGCCAGGATGTCTTGGTTTAATATAGGTGATCGTATTGGTGATTAGGTGATTGTGTTGTGAAAACCAGTAGCTGGTTTCTTCCTTCTACCTTGGAGGGTCCCTATGTTGGGATTCACAAGATTGGAGATTTTTATACTACTCTTGGAGCAGTTATATTTACTTTGTTATCGTTTTACCGTGTTTGATCTTTTTAAGTTGTTTATGAACTTATTCACTAGCTTACATTAGAAATATTGTCTGGAAATATTGTCCGGATTTCAGGGGCGTTGCATCACTTCTGGATCACCTGAGTTGTTGCCAAATGTTCCAAGAATTTTGGCATTTGGGCTGCGCGTGCGGGAAGTTGTCCAGACGCTGCGCTCAGCAATATTGGGGCTACTGCATCTGACGGCCGGATGTTGTTGCAGTGCCTTTTGAATATTTTTGTTGTTAACTTATACAGGCATAAAAATTTAAGTGCACGTTGCTTTATAAAAAAAACTTGTCTTACTAGAGCTTGGTGGTATCAAAGTTTATTTAATGAAAGATTACTAATAGGAATGAATGCTATGAGGTTGCATGTTGCTATGATTTTTGGGAACTCTGGTGACTTGGAGAGAGAGGGCTCTTTACCCACCCTATTTGCACGAACATTTGGATGAACTGAGGAACGCTTTTAACGTTCTACAGCATTTCTACTCTACGAAAGATAAAATTTGTAACATGTTGGTTTCAAATAAATTCATAAGTTTATTCTCTTTCTGCTTGAACGATTGTAAAGAGTGAACAATTCCGAACATTTTAGTGTTTAATCGCGATAAAGACTTTGTTCTTATATAATTTCGTTCCAAGATGCATTACCTGTTTGCGTGCAGGTTCTTAATACTACTAACAATTGTTTTCATGTAGGATTTTTAATAAAGACTATGTGGGTATTTCAATATTAATCAAATAAAATATATGATATTCAATTCAAAATCAAGATCTATTAAATCATTAAATCAATTACATCATGATTAAGGTATGTGTGTACGACTATTTAGTTCACTTACATGTGTATTTCAGCTTACTCCGCAGTCGATGAGCTCATGAACGACGTTTGTTGAAATATAATATACATATATATGCTCTGGAAAGAATCGTACATACACCTATTCAATTTTCGTTGAATGATCTTACTAATCTCCATTATATACCCATACATTATCAAATCTTTTAACAATATATAAACTGAATTACAAAGCTTACATTATTCAAAGACATATAATTTTTACTCCAATTACAGTAATTATATTTACTGTGCTCCATAACTTTGAGTTTGGAAGCCATGAAACTTATAATTACTAAAACCCTCTGCGGCTCGTACGCTTTTTAATATGTCATTGGTAGCGATAGTTTTACCATGACTGGTACTCAAAGAAACGTAGCGATTCAATTCATACTATAGTTCACTTGCACTTCTATTTCAATTTAACGAATTGTAACGGAAATATCGAACTGCGCTACTAGTTTTAGTCAAAGACAACACATAATTGAACGCTGTGACGATTGATTAGATATATGAATAATTGTACATAACACTATGGGATGTGACCCCGACCACAAGGCCGGTTGTGAAGATCTCTCCAAGAGCGCTGGACTTGGTAGTGCCGTGCCGGTGAACTATGATGTCAAGCAGGTTGGCTACTCTTCGTCTGCTAACCACTGGTTATATTTGAGTCTAGTTCGTACACTCCGACTATAACCTATTGGAGGAGTCTAGCTAAATTCAATAAAATTCCGCGAAAATGAAGAGAAACGTCTTTTTCTTTTTGTTAACAATTATTTGCACGTGATAATTCGACCGCTTATGTTTTTATGCGCACTTGCGACTATACTTTTTCAGCACTTCACTTAGATTAATTGGAGTTAAACTACGTGAAGACTTATAAGCTCGAACCACGTTTTCAAAAGCTTTAATGGTCTTGTACTGCTTACTCTTCGGAAAGATAATCATATTCGCCAGTATGCAACGGGATAATGGCATGATTTTGGTCTAATAACTCAATTATCTTAATAAAGTAAGCTTCTAAGCTTGACCATAAGCTTACCTAGACGAAAGCTTAGTCTGAGTTTAGCTTTCGGCTACAACTTGAAGAGCAGTGTGCCAATCCTACAGTTTGAATGTCTCTTTTGTTCTGATTATAATTTACTACAAGTAAGTTTTTCGTCAAGAGACTACTCCTAAAGTACAACTTGCGGCTCTTGGCGGGTGCATCACACCAGAAATAGTTGGATATTAAGCGAATGCGGCACACTAAACGCTCCAGCAGGTTATTGCACGGTAAGCAGTATCGGGGGACCTGCCATCATTTAGCGGGTATACCAAGGAATGGCCAAATTTCTTCACTTCATATGAGTTCAACACAAGAATATCAGTATATAGCAACGAGGAGAATATGCTGTGACTGAAGAAGTGTCTCAAAGGAAAGGCCTTAAAAGCAGTGCGAGACTGCTTGCTTTTCCCGGCAATGTAACCAGGCGTTATCAGAACTTTGAATATGTACTTTGGACGCCCAGAACATATCGTAATTGTACTTATAGAAAACCTACGAAAGATGCCTCCACCTAAGGGGCAACTCGAACTACTTATTGGGATTTCATTTGCGAAAACGAACATGTGTGCTACAATGAGAGCTGCTAACATGACAGCTAATTTTAATAATCCAACTCTGCTGCGCGAGGACAAGAAGTTGGGCTCGGATTTGATGCTGAGCTGGGTTTTGAGTTCGAAAGGTAAAGAAAGTACGGACCTAAGGCGATCAGCATGCTGTGCTGTTCAAAAAGATGACAGTCACAGCCAGATGAGATACCGCAAAAACAAATCACCTGTGCAGTTAACGTCTCTAGAAGAACAATAAACCGTATTAAAGTAAGGTTAAGTGCGATCGCAAGGGATGCCATGCAAATCTGCTTTATCAGGACCAGATGTCTGAGTTTATCGAAGGTAGTTATTTTCGAATTATTATAGTTACCTTACACGGACAATCCAAGTCGATCAATCTGTACGCATTGATAGACGATGGGGCGAGTTTAACTCTCCTAGAAGAAGACGTGGCCAATGTATTGGAGTAACTAGTCTTTTATATGAGACGACAAGAGCCCACGTCTAAGCGATTCAATCTAAGAATTTACGGAGAGGGTTCAGGGTTTAAAGTGTTTAAAAATAAGCAATGTATGTACGGTGAAGACTTTAGGCATGACAGCTGTGACCATGATAACAGATGAAACGTATGGCGACGGTATGGCAACCAACTTAGCTACTACAAAATATTTATCTGCCGAGAATAACGTGCCAAAGAAACTGATGTATACAGCAGAAGAACAACGAACTGTTCAAATTCTGGAAGAAATAACGCGACACAATACAACGGGTAGCGATATGCAGTTGGTTTACTGTGGAAGTAAGACAACCACAACAACAGCGAGGATGCAGGGCCCAACGGTTTTTATGTGCCGATTCAAGGGTTGCGGAGACCGATTAATTCAATGTGCTCACATTTGAGACAGCCTGTTCTCCCCGCATAGCTCATAATGCTCGCGACTTAAATGCCAGAAATCACGCGAAAGAATTGCCCGTAGCAGCTAACGATATAAAACAAGCTCACTACGTGGATCATTTTATCAACACATTCGATACGCTCGAACGAGCTATGTCAGTAGTCAGTGATGCTAGAGAAGTCCACTCCCGAGGTGGCTTCCACATGCTCAAGTGTCATCATCGATACCAAAATTGTTCCAACGAAAAGAGAGGTTCAACAGGAATGTCTTTGTTTGATTCAATGGGATTTGGGTCATGCCTCATGATGTATCTAAAAATGTTGCTACAACGTATCTGGCACACGCAAATTGAATGGGATGAGCAAGAAACCTCAGAGCTTTTCGTGCAGTGGCGTGTATGACCACTTATATCGAAAGTTAGCATTCCAAGATGTTACATTCCAAATGGCACCTCTGAGGGGTTCAGCATTCAGCTACACGTGTAACCAATTGTAGAGTAGAGTGATAGGTTCAAATTTCTGTTTGTCTCGTTTCAGTACAATCTAAAGTAGCTCCTTTGAGTTCACTAGCTCAATTAGATTTACAAGTGGCAGATCTCGGCTATTCTGAGATATTAGGGATCAGACAGACTCTCGGACCGTACTGGAGTGCTTGAATAATGAAATGATGAAATACTTACCATTGAAATACTTATCAGTGAAGGGCCATCACACGGTGAACTATCACCTCACTAAAATTCGTCTGTCTTCTGATGCTCAGTGTAGACTCTGTAAAGAAGACGATGAGACAACCTGACATATTTTGTGTGACTGCCCAGTATGGACTAGGCGGAAACATTTGCATGTGGATAGCGCAGGTCCTGAGCATATTGTGCGTTCCTAGACGAAAGATTTGTTCTGCTTCATTAGGGAAGCAGAGCAGCTTTCGTCTAGTTAGGGAGAGCCTTATTGGCACAAAAGATTACCACGGTCGCAGTGCCACGCCCCTTCTCCCTTATTATTATTATTATTATTATTATTATTATTATTATTATTATTATTATTATTATTATTATTATTATTATTATTATTATTATTATTATTATTATTATTATTATTATTATTATTATTATTATTATTATTATTATTATTATTATTATTATTATTATTATTATTATTATTATTATTATTATTATTATTATTATTATTATTATTATTATTATTATTATTATTATTATTATTATTATTATTATTATTATTATTATTATTATTATTATTATTATTATTATTATTATTATTATTATTATTATTATTATTATTATTATTATTATTATTATTATTATTATTATTATTATTATTATTATTATTATTATTATTATTATTATTATTATTATTATTATTATTATTATTATTATTATTATTATTATTATTATTATTATTATTATTATTATTATTATTATTATTATTATTATTATTATTATTATTATTATTATTATTATTATTATTAT
>JAECWR010000466.1:0-107376 GCA_018150935.1 Drosophila pruinosa | reverse complement strand
TGTGTGTGACAAAAATGAACGTTCTAGCTTTAACGTGATGCTTGGAAATCGTTTTTTCGATTGACGGAGGCGGAAGGAGGCGTGGACAACATCTAAAATAAACTTCAGCTGCCTACCAAATTTTGACATGTTGTCTCCAAATTTCGTAGCTCTAGCTTTTATAGTCTCTGAGATCTCGATGTTCATAAAGACAGATGGACACACAGACAGGGCTATATCGACTCGGCTGTTGATGCTGATCAAGAATGCATATAGTTTATGGGGTCGCAGATCGCCCTTCTGCCTGTATCGCACATTCGGACAAACGCAAACGGTCATGATTTTTTTTAAATCCATGGCCTAAAAACATAATATCAATATAGTCACCTTATAAAAGTAATTCGTTAATAACTTCTGTGTTTTTTGACCGATTGTGTCCAAATTTTCAGAGATCATTAAGATGATGATTTCCATTGTGTGTGCCAAAAATGAACGTTCTAGCTTTAACGTGATGCTTGGAAATCGTTTTTTCGATTGACGGAGGCGGAAGGAGGCGTGGACAACATCTTAAATAAACTTCAGCTGCCTACCAAATTTTGACATGTTGTCTCCAAATTTCGTAGCTCTAGCTTTTATAGTCTCTGAGATCTCGATGTTCATAAAGACAGATGGACACACAGACAGGGCTATATCGACTCGGCTGTTGATGCTGATCAAGAATGCATATAGTTTATGGGGTCGCAGACGCCTCCTTCTGCCTCTATCGCACATTCGGACAAACGCAAACGGTCATGATTTTTTTAAATCCATGGCCTAAAAACATAATATCAATATAGTCACCTTATAAAAGTAATTCGTTAATAACTTCTGTGTTTTTTGACCGATTGTAACCAAATTTTCAGAGATCATTAAGATGATGATTTCCATTGTGTGTGCCAAAAATGAACGTTCTAGCTTTAACGTGATGCTTGGAAATCGTTTTTTTCGATTGACGGAGGCGGAAGGAGGCGTGGACAACATCTAAAATAAACTTCAGCTGCCTACCAAATTTTGACATGTTGTCTCCAAATTTCGTAGCTCTAGCTTTTATAGTCTCTGAAATCTCGATGTTCATAAAGACAGATGGACACACAGACAGGGCTATATCGACTCGGCTGTTGATGCTGATCAAGAATGCATATAGTTTATGGGGTCGCAGACGCCTCCTTCTGCCTGTATCGCACATTCGGACAAACGCAAACGGTCATGATTTTTTTAAATCCATGGCCTAAAAACATAATATCAATATAGTCACCTTATAAAAGTAATTCGTTAATAACTTCTGTGTTTTTTGACCGATTGTGTCCAAATTTTTAGAGACCACTAAGATGATGATTTCCATTGTGTGTGACAAAAATGAACGTTCTAGCTTTAACGTGATGCTTGGAAATCGTATTTTTCGATTGACGGAGGCGGAGGCGGAGGCGTGGACAACATCTAAAATAAACTTCGGCTGCCTACCAAATTTTGACATGTTGTCTCCAAATTTCGTAGCTCTAGCTTTTATAGTCTCTGAGATCTCGATGTTCATAAAGACAGATGGACACACAGACAGGGCTATATCGACTCGGCTGTTGATGCTGATCAAGAATGCATATAGTTTATGGGGTCGCAGACGCCTCCTTCTGCCTGTATCGCACATTCGGACAAACGCAAACGGTCATGATTTTTTTAAATCCATGGCCTAAAAACATAATATCAATATAGTCACCTTATAAAAGTAATTCGTTAATAACTTCTGTGTTTTTTGACCGATTGTAACCAAATTTTTAGAGATCATTAAGATGATGATTTCCATTGTGTGTGCCAAAAATGAACGTTCTAGCTTTAACGTGATGCTTGGAAATCGTTTTTTTCGATTGACGGAGGCGGAAGGAGGCGTGGACAACATCTTAAATAAACTTCAGCTGCCTACCAAATTTTGACATGTTGTCTCCAAATTTCGTAGCTCTAGCTTTTATAGTCTCTGAGATCTCGATGTTCATAAAGACAGATGGACACACAGACAGGGCTATATCGACTCGGCTGTTGATGCTGATCAAGAATGCATATAGTTTATGGGGTCGCAGACGCCTCCTTCTGCCTGTATCGCACATTCGGACAAACGCAAACGGTCATGATTTTTTTAAATCCATGGCCTAAAAACATAATATCAATATAGTCACCTTATAAAAGTAATTCGTTAATAACTTCTGTGTTTTTTGACCGATTGTAACCAAATTTTCAGAGATCATTAAGATGATGATTTCCATTGTGTGTGACAAAAATGAACGTTCTAGCTTTAACGTGATGCTTGGAAATCGTTTTTTTCGATTGACGGAGGCGGAAGGAGGCGTGGACAACATCTAAAATAAACTTCAGCTGCCTACCAAATTTTGACATGTTGTCTCCAAATTTCGTAGCTCTAGCTTTTATAGTCTCTGAGATCTCGATGTTCATAAAGACAGATGGACACACAGACAGGGCTATATCGACTCGGCTGTTGATGCTGATCAAGAATGCATATAGTTTATGGGGTCGCAGACGCCTCCTTCTGCCTGTATCGCACATTCGGACAAACGCAAACGGTCATGATTTTTTTTAAATCCATGGCCTAAAAACATAATATCAATATAGTCACCTTATAAAAGTAATTCGTTAATAACTTCTGTGTTTTTTGACCGATTGTAACCAAATTTTCAGAGATCATTAAGATGATGATTTCCATTGTGTGTGCCAAAAATGAACGTTCTAGCTTTAACGTGATGCTTGGAAATCGTTTTTTTCGATTGACGGAGGCGGAAGGAGGCGTGGACAACATCTTAAATAAACTTCAGCTGCCTACCAAATTTTGACATGTTGTCTCCAAATTTCGTAGCTCTAGCTTTTATAGTCTCTGAGATCTCGATGTTCATAAAGACAGATGGACACACAGACAGGGCTATATCGACTCGGCTGTTGATGCTGATCAAGAATGCATATAGTTTATGGGGTCGCAGACGCCTCCTTCTGCCTGTATCGCACATTCGGACAAACGCAAACGGTCATGATTTTTTTAAATCCATGGCCTAAAAACATAATATCAATATAGTCACCTTATAAAAGTAATTCGTTAATAACTTCTGTGTTTTTTGACCGATTGTAACCAAATTTTCAGAGATCATTAAGATGATGATTTCCATTGTGTGTGACAAAAATGAACGTTCTAGCTTTAACGTGATGCTTGGAAATCGTTTTTTTCGATTGACGGAGGCGGAAGGAGGCGTGGACAACATCTAAAATAAACTTCGGCTGCCTACCAAATTTTGACATGTTGTCTCCAAATTTCGTAGCTCTAGCTTTTATAGTCTCTGAGATCTCGATGTTCATAAAGACAGATGGACACACAGACAGGGCTATATCGACTCGGCTGTTGATGCTGATCAAGAATGCATATAGTTTATGGGGTCGCAGACGCCTCCTTCTGCCTGTATCGCACATTCGGACAAACGCAAACGGTCATGATTTTTTTTAAATCCATGGCCTAAAAACATAATATCAATATAGTCACCTTATAAAAGTAATTCGTTAATAACTTCTGTGTTTTTTGACCGATTGTAACCAAATTTTCAGAGATCATTAAGATGATGATTTCCATTGTGTGTGCCAAAAATGAACGTTCTAGCTTTAACGTGATGCTTGGAAATCGTTTTTTTCGATTGACGGAGGCGGAAGGAGGCGTGGACAACATCTTAAATAAACTTCAGCTGCCTACCAAATTTTGACATGTTGTCTCCAAATTTCGTAGCTCTAGCTTTTATAGTCTCTGAGATCTCGATGTTCATAAAGACAGATGGACACACAGACAGGGCTATATCGACTCGGCTGTTGATGCTGATCAAGAATGCATATAGTTTATGGGGTCGCAGACGCCTCCTTCTGCCTGTATCGCACATTCGGACAAACGCAAACGGTCATGATTTTTTTAAATCCATGGCCTAAAAACATAATATCAATATAGTCACCTTATAAAAGTAATTCGTTAATAACTTCTGTGTTTTTTGACCGATTGTAACCAAATTTTCAGAGATCATTAAGATGATGATTTCCATTGTGTGTGACAAAAATGAACGTTCTAGCTTTAACGTGATGCTTGGAAATCGTATTTTTCGATTGACGGAGGCGGATGGAGGCGTGGACAACATCTAAAATAAACTTCAGCTGCCTACCAAATTTTGACATGTTGTCTCCAAATTTCGTAGCTCTAGCTTTTATAGTCTCTGAGATCTCGATGTTCATAAAGACAGATGGACACACAGACAGGGCTATATCGACTCGGCTGTTGATGCTGATCAAGAATGCATATAGTTTATGGGGTCGCAGACGCCTCCTTCTGCCTGTATCGCACATTCGGACAAACGCAAACGGTCATGATTTTTTTTAAATCCATGGCCTAAAAACATAATATCAATATAGTCACCTTATAAAAGTAATTCGTTAATAACTTCTGTGTTTTTTGACCGATTGTAACCAAATTTTCAGAGATCATTAAGATGATGATTTCCATTGTGTGTGCCAAAAATGAACGTTCTAGCTTTAACGTGATGCTTGGAAATCGTTTTTTTCGATTGACGGAGGCGGAAGGAGGCGTGGACAACATCTTAAATAAACTTCAGCTGCCTACCAAATTTTGACATGTTGTCTCCAAATTTCGTAGCTCTAGCTTTTATAGTCTCTGAGATCTCGATGTTCATAAAGACAGATGGACACACAGACAGGGCTATATCGACTCGGCTGTTGATGCTGATCAAGAATGCATATAGTTTATGGGGTCGCAGACGCCTCCTTCTGCCTGTATCGCACATTCGGACAAACGCAAACGGTCATGATTTTTTTTAAATCCATGGCCTAAAAACATAATATCAATATAGTCACCTTATAAAAGTAATTCGTTAATAACTTCTGTGTTTTTTGACCGATTGTAACCAAATTTTCAGAGATCATTAAGATGATGATTTCCATTGTGTGTGACAAAAATGAACGTTCTAGCTTTAACGTGATGCTTGGAAATCGTTTTTTTCGATTGACGGAGGCGGATGGAGGCGTGGACAACATCTAAAATAAACTTCGGCTGCCTACCAAATTTTGACATGTTGTCTCCAAATTTCGTAGCTCTAGCTTTTATAGTCTCTGAGATCTCGATGTTCATAAAGACAGATGGACACACAGACAGGGCTATATCGACTCGGCTGTTGATGCTGATCAAGAATGCATATAGTTTATGGGGTCGCAGACGCCTCCTTCTGCCTGTATCGCACATTCGGACAAACGCAAACGGTCATGATTTTTTTAAATCCATGGCCTAAAAACATAATATCAATATAGTCACCTTATAAAAGTAATTCGTTAATAACTTCTGTGTTTTTTGACCGATTGTAACCAAATTTTCAGAGATCATTAAGATGATGATTTCCATTGTGTGTGCCAAAAATGAACGTTCTAGCTTTAACGTGATGCTTGGAAATCGTTTTTTCGATTGACGGAGGCGGATGGAGGCGTGGACAACATCTTAAATAAACTTCAGCTGCCTACCAAATTTTGACATGTTGTCTCCAAATTTCGTAGCTCTAGCTTTTATAGTCTCTGAGATCTCGATGTTCATAAAGACAGATGGACACACAGACAGGGCTATATCGACTCGGCTGTTGATGCTGATCAAGAATGCATATAGTTTATGGGGTCGCAGACGCCTCCTTCTGCCTGTATCGCACATTCGGACAAACGCAAACGGTCATGATTTTTTTAAATCCATGGCCTAAAAACATAATATCAATATAGTCACCTTATAAAAGTAATTCGTTAATAACTTCTGTGTTTTTTGACCGATTGTAACCAAATTTTCAGAGATCATTAAGATGATGATTTCCATTGTGTGTGCCAAAAATGAACGTTCTAGCTTTAACGTGATGCTTGGAAATCGTATTTTTCGATTGACGGAGGCGGAAGGAGGCGTGGACAACATCTAAAATAAACTTCAGCTGCCTACCAAATTTTGACATGTTGTCTCCAAATTTCGTAGCTCTAGCTTTTATAGTCTCTGAGATCTCGATGTTCATAAAGACAGATGGACACACAGACAGGGCTATATCGACTCGGCTGTTGATGCTGATCAAGAATGCATATAGTTTATGGGGTCGCAGACGCCTCCTTCTGCCTGTATCGCACATTCGGACAAACGCAAACGGTCATGATTTTTTTTAAATCCATGGCCTAAAAACATAATATCAATATAGTCACCTTATAAAAGTAATTCGTTAATAACTTCTGTGTTTTTTGACCGATTGTAACCAAATTTTCAGAGATCATTAAGATGATGATTTCCATTGTGTGTGACAAAAATGAACGTTCTAGCTTTAACGTGATGCTTGGAAATCGTATTTTTCGATTGACGGAGGCGGATGGAGGCGTGGACAACATCTAAAATAAACTTCAGCTGCCTACCAAATTTTGACATGTTGTCTCCAAATTTCGTAGCTCTAGCTTTTATAGTCTCTGAGATCTCGATGTTCATAAAGACAGATGGACACACAGACAGGGCTATATCGACTCGGCTGTTGATGCTGATCAAGAATGCATATAGTTTATGGGGTCGCAGACGCCTCCTTCTGCCTGTATCGCACATTCGGACAAACGCAAACGGTCATGATTTTTTTTAAATCCATGGCCTAAAAACATAATATCAATATAGTCACCTTATAAAAGTAATTCGTTAATAACTTCTGTGTTTTTTGACCGATTGTAACCAAATTTTCAGAGATCATTAAGATGATGATTTCCATTGTGTGTGCCAAAAATGAACGTTCTAGCTTTAACGTGATGCTTGGAAATCGTTTTTTTCGATTGACGGAGGCGGAAGGAGGCGTGGACAACATCTTAAATAAACTTCAGCTGCCTACCAAATTTTGACATGTTGTCTCCAAATTTCGTAGCTCTAGCTTTTATAGTCTCTGAGATCTCGATGTTCATAAAGACAGATGGACACACAGACAGGGCTATATCGACTCGGCTGTTGATGCTGATCAAGAATGCATATAGTTTATGGGGTCGCAGACGCCTCCTTCTGCCTGTATCGCACATTCGGACAAACGCAAACGGTCATGATTTTTTTTAAATCCATGGCCTAAAAACATAATATCAATATAGTCACCTTATAAAAGTAATTCGTTAATAACTTCTGTGTTTTTTGACCGATTGTAACCAAATTTTCAGAGATCATTAAGATGATGATTTCCATTGTGTGTGACAAAAATGAACGTTCTAGCTTTAACGTGATGCTTGGAAATCGTTTTTTTCGATTGACGGAGGCGGATGGAGGCGTGGACAACATCTAAAATAAACTTCGGCTGCCTACCAAATTTTGACATGTTGTCTCCAAATTTCGTAGCTCTAGCTTTTATAGTCTCTGAGATCTCGATGTTCATAAAGACAGATGGACACACAGACAGGGCTATATCGACTCGGCTGTTGATGCTGATCAAGAATGCATATAGTTTATGGGGTCGCAGACGCCTCCTTCTGCCTGTATCGCACATTCGGACAAACGCAAACGGTCATGATTTTTTTTAAATCCATGGCCTAAAAACATAATATCAATATAGTCACCTTATAAAAGTAATTCGTTAATAACTTCTGTGTTTTTTGACCGATTGTAACCAAATTTTCAGAGATCATTAAGATGATGATTTCCATTGTGTGTGACAAAAATGAACGTTCTAGCTTTAACGTGATGCTTGGAAATCGTATTTTTCGATTGACGGAGGCGGAAGGAGGCGTGGACAACATCTAAAATAAACTTCAGCTGCCTACCAAATTTTGACATGTTGTCTCCAAATTTCGTAGCTCTAGCTTTTATAGTCTCTGAGATCTCGATGTTCATAAAGACAGATGGACACACAGACAGGGCTATATCGACTCGGCTGTTGATGCTGATCAAGAATGCATATAGTTTATGGGGTCGCAGACGCCTCCTTCTGCCTGTATCGCACATTCGGACAAACGCAAACGGTCATGATTTTTTTTAAATCCATGGCCTAAAAACATAATATCAATATAGTCACCTTATAAAAGTAATTCGTTAATAACTTCTGTGTTTTTTGACCGATTGTAACCAAATTTTCAGAGATCATTAAGATGATGATTTCCATTGTGTGTGACAAAAATGAACGTTCTAGCTTTAACGTGATGCTTGGAAATCGTTTTTTTCGATTGACGGAGGCGGAAGGAGGCGTGGACAACATCTAAAATAAACTTCAGCTGCCTACCAAATTTTGACATGTTGTCTCCAAATTTCGTAGCTCTAGCTTTTATAGTCTCTGAGATCTCGATGTTCATAAAGACAGATGGACACACAGACAGGGCTATATCGACTCGGCTGTTGATGCTGATCAAGAATGCATATAGTTTATGGGGTCGCAGACGCCTCCTTCTGCCTCTATCGCACATTCGGACAAACGCAAACGGTCATGATTTTTTTTAAATCCATGGCCTAAAAACATAATATCAATATAGTCACCTTATAAAAGTAATTCGTTAATAACTTCTGTGTTTTTTGACCGATTGTAACCAAATTTTCAGAGATCATTAAGATGATGATTTCCATTGTGTGTGACAAAAATGAACGTTCTAGCTTTAACGTGATGCTTGGAAATCGTTTTTTTCGATTGACGGAGGCGGAAGGAGGCGTGGACAACATCTTAAATAAACTTCAGCTGCCTACCAAATTTTGACATGTTGTCTCCAAATTTCGTAGCTCTAGCTTTTATAGTCTCTGAGATCTCGATGTTCATAAAGACAGATGGACACACAGACAGGGCTATATCGACTCGGCTGTTGATGCTGATCAAGAATGCATATAGTTTATGGGGTCGCAGACGCCTCCTTCTGCCTGTATCGCACATTCGGACAAACGCAAACGGTCATGATTTTTTTAAATCCATGGCCTAAAAACATAATATCAATATAGTCACCTTATAAAAGTAATTCGTTAATAACTTCTGTGTTTTTTGACCGATTGTAACCAAATTTTCAGAGATCATTAAGATGATGATTTCCATTGTGTGTGACAAAAATGAACGTTCTAGCTTTAACGTGATGCTTGGAAATCGTATTTTTCGATTGACGGAGGCGGAAGGAGGCGTGGACAACATCTAAAATAAACTTCAGCTGCCTACCAAATTTTGACATGTTGTCTCCAAATTTCGTAGCTCTAGCTTTTATAGTCTCTGAGATCTCGATGTTCATAAAGACAGATGGACACACAGACAGGGCTATATCGACTCGGCTGTTGATGCTGATCAAGAATGCATATAGTTTATGGGGTCGCAGATGCCTCCTTCTGCCTGTATCGCACATTCGGACAAACGCAAACGGTCATGATTTTTTTAAATCCATGGCCTAAAAACATAATATCAATATAGTCACCTTATAAAAGTAATTCGTTAATAACTTCTGTGTTTTTGACCGATTGTAACCAAATTTTCAGAGATCATTAAGATGATGATTTCCATTGTGTGTGACAAAAATGAACGTTCTAGCTTTAACGTGATGCTTGGAAATCGTATTTTTTCGATTGACGGAGGCGGAAGGAGGCGTGGACAACATCTAAAATAAACTTCAGCTGCCTACCAAATTTTGACATGTTGTCTCCAAATTTCGTAGCTCTAGCTTTTATAGTCTCTGAGATCTCGATGTTCATAAAGACAGATGGACACACAGACAGGGCTATATCGACTCGGCTGTTGATGCTGATCAAGAATGCATATAGTTTATGGGGTCGCAGACGCCTCCTTCTGCCTGTATCGCACATTCGGACAAACGCAAACGGTCATGATTTTTTTAAATCCATGGCCTAAAAACATAATATCAATATAGTCACCTTATAAAAGTAATTCGTTAATAACTTCTGTGTTTTTTGACCGATTGTAACCAAATTTTCAGAGATCATTAAGATGATGATTTCCATTGTGTGTGACAAAAATGAACGTTCTAGCTTTAACGTGATGCTTGGAAATCGTTTTTTTCGATTGACGGAGGCGGAAGGAGGCGTGGACAACATCTTAAATAAACTTCAGCTGCCTACCAAATTTTGACATGTTGTCTCCAAATTTCGTAGCTCTAGCTTTTATAGTCTCTGAGATCTCGATGTTCATAAAGACAGATGGACACACAGACAGGGCTATATCGACTCGGCTGTTGATGCTGATCAAGAATGCATATAGTTTATGGGGTCGCAGACGCCTCCTTCTGCCTCTATCGCACATTCGGACAAACGCAAACGGTCATGATTTTTTTTAAATCCATGGCCTAAAAACATAATATCAATATAGTCACCTTATAAAAGTAATTCGTTAATAACTTCTGTGTTTTTTGACCGATTGTAACCAAATTTTCAGAGATCATTAAGATGATGATTTCCATTGTGTGTGACAAAAATGAACGTTCTAGCTTTAACGTGATGCTTGGAAATCGTTTTTTTCGATTGACGGAGGCGGATGGAGGCGTGGACAACATCTAAAATAAACTTCAGCTGCCTACCAAATTTTGACATGTTGTCTCCAAATTTCGTAGCTCTAGCTTTTATAGTCTCTGAGATCTCGATGTTCATAAAGACAGATGGACACACAGACAGGGCTATATCGACTCGGCTGTTGATGCTGATCAAGAATGCATATAGTTTATGGGGTCGCAGACGCCTCCTTCTGCCTGTATCGCACATTCGGACAAACGCAAACGGTCATGATTTTTTTAAATCCATGGCCTAAAAACATAATATCAATATAGTCACCTTATAAAAGTAATTCGTTAATAACTTCTGTGTTTTTTGACCGATTGTAACCAAATTTTCAGAGATCATTAAGATGATGATTTCCATTGTGTGTGACAAAAATGAACGTTCTAGCTTTAACGTGATGCTTGGAAATCGTTTTTTCGATTGACGGAGGCGGAAGGAGGCGTGGACAACATCTAAAATAAACTTCAGCTGCCTACCAAATTTTGACATGTTGTCTCCAAATTTCGTAGCTCTAGCTTTTATAGTCTCTGAGATCTCGATGTTCATAAAGACAGATGGACACACAGACAGGGCTATATCGACTCGGCTGTTGATGCTGATCAAGAATGCATATAGTTTATGGGGTCGCAGACGCCTCCTTCTGCCTGTATCGCACATTCGGACAAACGCAAACGGTCATGATTTTTTTTAAATCCATGGCCTAAAAACATAATATCAATATAGTCACCTTATAAAAGTAATTCGTTAATAACTTCTGTGTTTTTTGACCGATTGTAACCAAATTTTCAGAGATCATTAAGATGATGATTTCCATTGTGTGTGACAAAAATGAACGTTCTAGCTTTAACGTGATGCTTGGAAATCGTATTTTTCGATTGACGGAGGCGGATGGAGGCGTGGACAACATCTAAAATAAACTTCAGCTGCCTACCAAATTTTGACATGTTGTCTCCAAATTTCGTAGCTCTAGCTTTTATAGTCTCTGAGATCTCGATGTTCATAAAGACAGATGGACACACAGACAGGGCTATATCGACTCGGCTGTTGATGCTGATCAAGAATGCATATAGTTTATGGGGTCGCAGACGCCTCCTTCTGCCTGTATCGCACATTCGGACAAACGCAAACGGTCATGATTTTTTTAAATCCATGGCCTAAAAACATAATATCAATATAGTCACCTTATAAAAGTAATTCGTTAATAACTTCTGTGTTTTTTGACCGATTGTAACCAAATTTTCAGAGATCATTAAGATGATGATTTCCATTGTGTGTGACAAAAATGAACGTTCTAGCTTTAACGTGATGCTTGGAAATCGTTTTTTTCGATTGACGGAGGCGGAAGGAGGCGTGGACAACATCTAAAATAAACTTCAGCTGCCTACCAAATTTTGACATGTTGTCTCCAAATTTCGTAGCTCTAGCTTTTATAGTCTCTGAGATCTCGATGTTCATAAAGACAGATGGACACACAGACAGGGCTATATCGACTCGGCTGTTGATGCTGATCAAGAATGCATATAGTTTATGGGGTCGCAGACGCCTCCTTCTGCCTGTATCGCACATTCGGACAAACGCAAACGGTCATGATTTTTTTAAATCCATGGCCTAAAAACATAATATCAATATAGTCACCTTATAAAAGTAATTCGTTAATAACTTCTGTGTTTTTTGACCGATTGTAACCAAATTTTCAGAGATCATTAAGATGATGATTTCCATTGTGTGTGACAAAAATGAACGTTCTAGCTTTAACGTGATGCTTGGAAATCGTATTTTTCGATTGACGGAGGCGGAAGGAGGCGTGGACAACATCTAAAATAAACTTCAGCTGCCTACCAAATTTTGACATGTTGTCTCCAAATTTCGTAGCTCTAGCTTTTATAGTCTCTGAGATCTCGATGTTCATAAAGACAGATGGACACACAGACAGGGCTATATCGACTCGGCTGTTGATGCTGATCAAGAATGCATATAGTTTATGGGGTCGCAGACGCCTCCTTCTGCCTGTATCGCACATTCGGACAAACGCAAACGGTCATGATTTTTTTAAATCCATGGCCTAAAAACATAATATCAATATAGTCACCTTATAAAAGTAATTCGTTAATAACTTCTGTGTTTTTTGACCGATTGTAACCAAATTTTCAGAGATCATTAAGATGATGATTTCCATTGTGTGTGACAAAAATGAACGTTCTAGCTTTAACGTGATGCTTGGAAATCGTATTTTTCGATTGACGGAGGCGGAAGGAGGCGTGGACAACATCTAAAATAAACTTCAGCTGCCTACCAAATTTTGACATGTTGTCTCCAAATTTCGTAGCTCTAGCTTTTATAGTCTCTGAGATCTCGATGTTCATAAAGACAGATGGACACACAGACAGGGCTATATCGACTCGGCTGTTGATGCTGATCAAGAATGCATATAGTTTATGGGGTCGCAGACGCCTCCTTCTGCCTGTATCGCACATTCGGACAAACGCAAACGGTCATGATTTTTTTTAAATCCATGGCCTAAAAACATAATATCAATATAGTCACCTTATAAAAGTAATTCGTTAATAACTTCTGTGTTTTTTGACCGATTGTAACCAAATTTTCAGAGATCATTAAGATGATGATTTCCATTGTGTGTGACAAAAATGAACGTTCTAGCTTTAACGTGATGCTTGGAAATCGTTTTTTTCGATTGACGGAGGCGGAAGGAGGCGTGGACAACATCTAAAATAAACTTCAGCTGCCTACCAAATTTTGACATGTTGTCTCCAAATTTCGTAGCTCTAGCTTTTATAGTCTCTGAGATCTCGATGTTCATAAAGACAGATGGACACACAGACAGGGCTATATCGACTCGGCTGTTGATGCTGATCAAGAATGCATATAGTTTATGGGGTCGCAGACGCCTCCTTCTGCCTGTATCGCACATTCGGACAAACGCAAACGGTCATGATTTTTTTAAATCCATGGCCTAAAAACATAATATCAATATAGTCACCTTATAAAAGTAATTCGTTAATAACTTCTGTGTTTTTTGACCGATTGTAACCAAATTTTCAGAGATCATTAAGATGATGATTTCCATTGTGTGTGACAAAAATGAACGTTCTAGCTTTAACGTGATGCTTGGAAATCGTTTTTTTCGATTGACGGAGGCGGAAGGAGGCGTGGACAACATCTAAAATAAACTTCAGCTGCCTACCAAATTTTGACATGTTGTCTCCAAATTTCGTAGCTCTAGCTTTTATAGTCTCTGAGATCTCGATGTTCATAAAGACAGATGGACACACAGACAGGGCTATATCGACTCGGCTGTTGATGCTGATCAAGAATGCATATAGTTTATGGGGTCGCAGACGCCTCCTTCTGCCTGTATCGCACATTCGGACAAACGCAAACGGTCATGATTTTTTTAAATCCATGGCCTAAAAACATAATATCAATATAGTCACCTTATAAAAGTAATTCGTTAATAACTTCTGTGTTTTTTGACCGATTGTAACCAAATTTTCAGAGATCATTAAGATGATGATTTCCATTGTGTGTGCCAAAAATGAACGTTCTAGCTTTAACGTGATGCTTGGAAATCGTTTTTTTCGATTGACGGAGGCGGAAGGAGGCGTGGACAACATCTAAAATAAACTTCAGCTGCCTACCAAATTTTGACATGTTGTCTCCAAATTTCGTAGCTCTAGCTTTTATAGTCTCTGAGATCTCGATGTTCATAAAGACAGATGGACACACAGACAGGGCTATATCGACTCGGCTGTTGATGCTGATCAAGAATGCATATAGTTTATGGGGTCGCAGACGCCTCCTTCTGCCTGTATCGCACATTCGGACAAACGCAAACGGTCATGATTTTTTTTAAATCCATGGCCTAAAAACATAATATCAATATAGTCACCTTATAAAAGTAATTCGTTAATAACTTCTGTGTTTTTTGACCGATTGTAACCAAATTTTCAGAGATCATTAAGATGATGATTTCCATTGTGTGTGACAAAAATGAACGTTCTAGCTTTAACGTGATGCTTGGAAATCGTATTTTTCGATTGACGGAGGCGGATGGAGGCGTGGACAACATCTAAAATAAACTTCAGCTGCCTACCAAATTTTGACATGTTGTCTCCAAATTTCGTAGCTCTAGCTTTTATAGTCTCTGAGATCTCGATGTTCATAAAGACAGATGGACACACAGACAGGGCTATATCGACTCGGCTGTTGATGCTGATCAAGAATGCATATAGTTTATGGGGTCGCAGACGCCTCCTTCTGCCTGTATCGCACATTCGGACAAACGCAAACGGTCATGATTTTTTTTAAATCCATGGCCTAAAAACATAATATCAATATAGTCACCTTATAAAAGTAATTCGTTAATAACTTCTGTGTTTTTTGACCGATTGTAACCAAATTTTCAGAGATCATTAAGATGATGATTTCCATTGTGTGTGACAAAAATGAACGTTCTAGCTTTAACGTGATGCTTGGAAATCGTTTTTTTCGATTGACGGAGGCGGATGGAGGCGTGGACAACATCTAAAATAAACTTCAGCTGCCTACCAAATTTTGACATGTTGTCTCCAAATTTCGTAGCTCTAGCTTTTATAGTCTCTGAGATCTCGATGTTCATAAAGACAGATGGACACACAGACAGGGCTATATCGACTCGGCTGTTGATGCTGATCAAGAATGCATATAGTTTATGGGGTCGCAGACGCCTCCTTCTGCCTGTATCGCACATTCGGACAAACGCAAACGGTCATGATTTTTTTTAAATCCATGGCCTAAAAACATAATATCAATATAGTCACCTTATAAAAGTAATTCGTTAATAACTTCTGTGTTTTTTGACCGATTGTAACCAAATTTTCAGAGATCATTAAGATGATGATTTCCATTGTGTGTGACAAAAATGAACGTTCTAGCTTTAACGTGATGCTTGGAAATCGTATTTTTCGATTGACGGAGGCGGATGGAGGCGTGGACAACATCTAAAATAAACTTCAGCTGCCTACCAAATTTTGACATGTTGTCTCCAAATTTCGTAGCTCTAGCTTTTATAGTCTCTGAGATCTCGATGTTCATAAAGACAGATGGACACACAGACAGGGCTATATCGACTCGGCTGTTGATGCTGATCAAGAATGTATATAGTTTATGGGGTCGCAGACGCCTCCTTCTGCCTGTATCGCACATTCGGACAAACGCAAACGGTCATGATTTTTTTTAAATCCATGGCCTAAAAACATAATATCAATATAGTCACCTTATAAAAGTAATTCGTTAATAACTTCTGTGTTTTTTGACCGATTGTAACCAAATTTTCAGAGATCATTAAGATGATGATTTCCATTGTGTGTGACAAAAATGAACGTTCTAGCTTTAACGTGATGCTTGGAAATCGTATTTTTCGATTGACGGAGGCGGATGGAGGCGTGGACAACATCTAAAATAAACTTCAGCTGCCTACCAAATTTTGACATGTTGTCTCCAAATTTCGTAGCTCTAGCTTTTATAGTCTCTGAGATCTCGATGTTCATAAAGACAGATGGACACACAGACAGGGCTATATCGACTCGGCTGTTGATGCTGATCAAGAATGCATATAGTTTATGGGGTCGCAGACGCCTCCTTCTGCCTGTATCGCACATTCGGACAAACGCAAACGGTCATGATTTTTTTTAAATCCATGGCCTAAAAACATAATATCAATATAGTCACCTTATAAAAGTAATTCGTTAATAACTTCTGTGTTTTTTGACCGATTGTAACCAAATTTTCAGAGATCATTAAGATGATGATTTCCATTGTGTGTGACAAAAATGAACGTTCTAGCTTTAACGTGATGCTTGGAAATCGTATTTTTCGATTGACGGAGGCGGAAGGAGGCGTGGACAACATCTAAAATAAACTTCAGCTGCCTACCAAATTTTGACATGTTGTCTCCAAATTTCGTAGCTCTAGCTTTTATAGTCTCTGAGATCTCGATGTTCATAAAGACAGATGGACACACAGACAGGGCTATATCGACTCGGCTGTTGATGCTGATCAAGAATGCATATAGTTTATGGGGTCGCAGACGCCTCCTTCTGCCTGTATCGCACATTCGGACAAACGCAAACGGTCATGATTTTTTTAAATCCATGGCCTAAAAACATAATATCAATATAGTCACCTTATAAAAGTAATTCGTTAATAACTTCTGTGTTTTTTGACCGATTGTAACCAAATTTTCAGAGATCATTAAGATGATGATTTCCATTGTGTGTGACAAAAATGAACGTTCTAGCTTTAACGTGATGCTTGGAAATCGTATTTTTCGATTGACGGAGGCGGATGGAGGCGTGGACAACATCTAAAATAAACTTCGGCTGCCTACCAAATTTTGACATGTTGTCTCCAAATTTCGTAGCTCTAGCTTTTATAGTCTCTGAGATCTCGATGTTCATAAAGACAGATGGACACACAGACAGGGCTATATCGACTCGGCTGTTGATGCTGATCAAGAATGTATATAGTTTATGGGGTCGCAGATGCCTCCTTCTGCCTGTATCGCACATTCGGACAAACGCAAACGGTCATGATTTTTTTTAAATCCATGGCCTAAAAACATAATATCAATATAGTCACCTTATAAAAGTAATTCGTTAATAACTTCTGTGTTTTTTGACCGATTGTAACCAAATTTTCAGAGATCATTAAGATGATGATTTCCATTGTGTGTGCCAAAAATGAACGTTCTAGCTTTAACGTGATGCTTGGAAATCGTTTTTTTCGATTGACGGAGGCGGAAGGAGGCGTGGACAACATCTAAAATAAACTTCAGCTGCCTACCAAATTTTGACATGTTGTCTCCAAATTTCGTAGCTCTAGCTTTTATAGTCTCTGAGATCTCGATGTTCATAAAGACAGATGGACACACAGACAGGGCTATATCGACTCGGCTGTTGATGCTGATCAAGAATGCATATAGTTTATGGGGTCGCAGACGCCTCCTTCTGCCTGTATCGCACATTCGGACAAACGCAAACGGTCATGATTTTTTTAAATCCATGGCCTAAAAACATAATATCAATATAGTCACCTTATAAAAGTAATTCGTTAATAACTTCTGTGTTTTTTGACCGATTGTAACCAAATTTTCAGAGATCATTAAGATGATGATTTCCATTGTGTGTGACAAAAATGAACGTTCTAGCTTTAACGTGATGCTTGGAAATCGTATTTTTTCGATTGACGGAGGCGGAAGGAGGCGTGGACAACATCTAAAATAAACTTCAGCTGCCTACCAAATTTTGACATGTTGTCTCCAAATTTCGTAGCTCTAGCTTTTATAGTCTCTGAGATCTCGATGTTCATAAAGACAGATGGACACACAGACAGGGCTATATCGACTCGGCTGTTGATGCTGATCAAGAATGCATATAGTTTATGGGGTCGCAGACGCCTCCTTCTGCCTGTATCGCACATTCGGACAAACGCAAACGGTCATGATTTTTTTAAATCCATGGCCTAAAAACATAATATCAATATAGTCACCTTATAAAAGTAATTCGTTAATAACTTCTGTGTTTTTTGACCGATTGTAACCAAATTTTCAGAGATCATTAAGATGATGATTTCCATTGTGTGTGACAAAAATGAACGTTCTAGCTTTAACGTGATGCTTGGAAATCGTTTTTTTCGATTGACGGAGGCGGAAGGAGGCGTGGACAACATCTAAAATAAACTTCAGCTGCCTACCAAATTTTGACATGTTGTCTCCAAATTTCGTAGCTCTAGCTTTTATAGTCTCTGAGATCTCGATGTTCATAAAGACAGATGGACACACAGACAGGGCTATATCGACTCGGCTGTTGATGCTGATCAAGAATGCATATAGTTTATGGGGTCGCAGATGCCTCCTTCTGCCTGTATCGCACATTCGGACAAACGCAAACGGTCATGATTTTTTTTAAATCCATGGCCTAAAAACATAATATCAATATAGTCACCTTATAAAAGTAATTCGTTAATAACTTCTGTGTTTTTTGACCGATTGTAACCAAATTTTCAGAGATCATTAAGATGATGATTTCCATTGTGTGTGACAAAAATGAACGTTCTAGCTTTAACGTGATGCTTGGAAATCGTATTTTTCGATTGACGGAGGCGGAAGGAGGCGTGGACAACATCTAAAATAAACTTCAGCTGCCTACCAAATTTTGACATGTTGTCTCCAAATTTCGTAGCTCTAGCTTTTATAGTCTCTGAGATCTCGATGTTCATAAAGACAGATGGACACACAGACAGGGCTATATCGACTCGGCTGTTGATGCTGATCAAGAATGTATATAGTTTATGGGGTCGCAGACGCCTCCTTCTGCCTGTATCGCACATTCGGACAAACGCAAACGGTCATGATTTTTTTAAATCCATGGCCTAAAAACATAATATCAATATAGTCACCTTATAAAAGTAATTCGTTAATAACTTCTGTGTTTTTTGACCGATTGTAACCAAATTTTCAGAGATCATTAAGATGATGATTTCCATTGTGTGTGACAAAAATGAACGTTCTAGCTTTAACGTGATGCTTGGAAATCGTATTTTTTCGATTGACGGAGGCGGAAGGAGGCGTGGACAACATCTAAAATAAACTTCAGCTGCCTACCAAATTTTGACATGTTGTCTCCAAATTTCGTAGCTCTAGCTTTTATAGTCTCTGAGATCTCGATGTTCATAAAGACAGATGGACACACAGACAGGGCTATATCGACTCGGCTGTTGATGCTGATCAAGAATGTATATAGTTTATGGGGTCGCAGACGCCTCCTTCTGCCTGTATCGCACATTCGGACAAACGCAAACGGTCATGATTTTTTTAAATCCATGGCCTAAAAACATAATATCAATATAGTCACCTTATAAAAGTAATTCGTTAATAACTTCTGTGTTTTTTGACCGATTGTAACCAAATTTTCAGAGATCATTAAGATGATGATTTCCATTGTGTGTGACAAAAATGAACGTTCTAGCTTTAACGTGATGCTTGGAAATCGTTTTTTTCGATTGACGGAGGCGGAAGGAGGCGTGGACAACATCTAAAATAAACTTCAGCTGCCTACCAAATTTTGACATGTTGTCTCCAAATTTCGTAGCTCTAGCTTTTATAGTCTCTGAGATCTCGATGTTCATAAAGACAGATGGACACACAGACAGGGCTATATCGACTCGGCTGTTGATGCTGATCAAGAATGTATATAGTTTATGGGGTCGCAGACGCCTCCTTCTGCCTGTATCGCACATTCGGACAAACGCAAACGGTCATGATTTTTTTTAAATCCATGGCCTAAAAACATAATATCAATATAGTCACCTTATAAAAGTAATTCGTTAATAACTTCTGTGTTTTTTGACCGATTGTAACCAAATTTTCAGAGATCATTAAGATGATGATTTCCATTGTGTGTGACAAAAATGAACGTTCTAGCTTTAACGTGATGCTTGGAAATCGTATTTTTCGATTGACGGAGGCGGAAGGAGGCGTGGACAACATCTAAAATAAACTTCAGCTGCCTACCAAATTTTGACATGTTGTCTCCAAATTTCGTAGCTCTAGCTTTTATAGTCTCTGAGATCTCGATGTTCATAAAGACAGATGGACACACAGACAGGGCTATATCGACTCGGCTGTTGATGCTGATCAAGAATGCATATAGTTTATGGGGTCGCAGATGCCTCCTTCTGCCTGTATCGCACATTCGGACAAACGCAAACGGTCATGATTTTTTTTAAATCCATGGCCTAAAAACATAATATCAATATAGTCACCTTATAAAAGTAATTCGTTAATAACTTCTGTGTTTTTTGACCGATTGTAACCAAATTTTCAGAGATCATTAAGATGATGATTTCCATTGTGTGTGACAAAAATGAACGTTCTAGCTTTAACGTGATGCTTGGAAATCGTATTTTTCGATTGACGGAGGCGGAAGGAGGCGTGGACAACATCTAAAATAAACTTCAGCTGCCTACCAAATTTTGACATGTTGTCTCCAAATTTCGTAGCTCTAGCTTTTATAGTCTCTGAGATCTCGATGTTCATAAAGACAGATGGACACACAGACAGGGCTATATCGACTCGGCTGTTGATGCTGATCAAGAATGTATATAGTTTATGGGGTCGCAGACGCCTCCTTCTGCCTGTATCGCACATTCGGACAAACGCAAACGGTCATGATTTTTTTAAATCCATGGCCTAAAAACATAATATCAATATAGTCACCTTATAAAAGTAATTCGTTAATAACTTCTGTGTTTTTTGACCGATTGTAACCAAATTTTCAGAGATCATTAAGATGATGATTTCCATTGTGTGTGACAAAAATGAACGTTCTAGCTTTAACGTGATGCTTGGAAATCGTTTTTTTCGATTGACGGAGGCGGAAGGAGGCGTGGACAACATCTAAAATAAACTTCAGCTGCCTACCAAATTTTGACATGTTGTCTCCAAATTTCGTAGCTCTAGCTTTTATAGTCTCTGAGATCTCGATGTTCATAAAGACAGATGGACACACAGACAGGGCTATATCGACTCGGCTGTTGATGCTGATCAAGAATGTATATAGTTTATGGGGTCGCAGATGCCTCCTTCTGCCTGTATCGCACATTCGGACAAACGCAAACGGTCATGATTTTTTTAAATCCATGGCCTAAAAACATAATATCAATATAGTCACCTTATAAAAGTAATTCGTTAATAACTTCTGTGTTTTTTGACCGATTGTAACCAAATTTTCAGAGATCATTAAGATGATGATTTCCATTGTGTGTGACAAAAATGAACGTTCTAGCTTTAACGTGATGCTTGGAAATCGTATTTTTCGATTGACGGAGGCGGAAGGAGGCGTGGACAACATCTAAAATAAACTTCAGCTGCCTACCAAATTTTGACATGTTGTCTCCAAATTTCGTAGCTCTAGCTTTTATAGTCTCTGAGATCTCGATGTTCATAAAGACAGATGGACACACAGACAGGGCTATATCGACTCGGCTGTTGATGCTGATCAAGAATGCATATAGTTTATGGGGTCGCAGACGCCTCCTTCTGCCTGTATCGCACATTCGGACAAACGCAAACGGTCATGATTTTTTTAAATCCATGGCCTAAAAACATAATATCAATATAGTCACCTTATAAAAGTAATTCGTTAATAACTTCTGTGTTTTTTGACCGATTGTAACCAAATTTTCAGAGATCATTAAGATGATGATTTCCATTGTGTGTGACAAAAATGAACGTTCTAGCTTTAACGTGATGCTTGGAAATCGTATTTTTCGATTGACGGAGGCGGAAGGAGGCGTGGACAACATCTAAAATAAACTTCAGCTGCCTACCAAATTTTGACATGTTGTCTCCAAATTTCGTAGCTCTAGCTTTTATAGTCTCTGAGATCTCGATGTTCATAAAGACAGATGGACACACAGACAGGGCTATATCGACTCGGCTGTTGATGCTGATCAAGAATGTATATAGTTTATGGGGTCGCAGATGCCTCCTTCTGCCTGTATCGCACATTCGGACAAACGCAAACGGTCATGATTTTTTTTAAATCCATGGCCTAAAAACATAATATCAATATAGTCACCTTATAAAAGTAATTCGTTAATAACTTCTGTGTTTTTTGACCGATTGTAACCAAATTTTCAGAGATCATTAAGATGATGATTTCCATTGTGTGTGACAAAAATGAACGTTCTAGCTTTAACGTGATGCTTGGAAATCGTATTTTTCGATTGACGGAGGCGGAAGGAGGCGTGGACAACATCTAAAATAAACTTCAGCTGCCTACCAAATTTTGACATGTTGTCTCCAAATTTCGTAGCTCTAGCTTTTATAGTCTCTGAGATCTCGATGTTCATAAAGACAGATGGACACACAGACAGGGCTATATCGACTCGGCTGTTGATGCTGATCAAGAATGTATATAGTTTATGGGGTCGCAGACGCCTCCTTCTGCCTGTATCGCACATTCGGACAAACGCAAACGGTCATGATTTTTTTTAAATCCATGGCCTAAAAACATAATATCAATATAGTCACCTTATAAAAGTAATTCGTTAATAACTTCTGTGTTTTTTGACCGATTGTGTCCAAATTTTCAGAGATCATTAAGATGATGATTTCCATTGTGTGTGACAAAAATGAACGTTCTAGCTTTAACGTGATGCTTGGAAATCGTATTTTTCGATTGACGGAGGCGGAAGGAGGCGTGGACAACATCTAAAATAAACTTCAGCTGCCTACCAAATTTTGACATGTTGTCTCCAAATTTCGTAGCTCTAGCTTTTATAGTCTCTGAGATCTCGATGTTCATAAAGACAGATGGACACACAGACAGGGCTATATCGACTCGGCTGTTGATGCTGATCAAGAATGTATATAGTTTATGGGGTCGCAGACGCCTCCTTCTGCCTGTATCGCACATTCGGACAAACGCAAACGGTCATGATTTTTTTTAAATCCATGGCCTAAAAACATAATATCAATATAGTCACCTTATAAAAGTAATTCGTTAATAACTTCTGTGTTTTTTGACCGATTGTAACCAAATTTTCAGAGATCATTAAGATGATGATTTCCATTGTGTGTGACAAAAATGAACGTTCTAGCTTTAACGTGATGCTTGGAAATCGTATTTTTCGATTGACGGAGGCGGAAGGAGGCGTGGACAACATCTAAAATAAACTTCAGCTGCCTACCAAATTTTGACATGTTGTCTCCAAATTTCGTAGCTCTAGCTTTTATAGTCTCTGAGATCTCGATGTTCATAAAGACAGATGGACACACAGACAGGGCTATATCGACTCGGCTGTTGATGCTGATCAAGAATGTATATAGTTTATGGGGTCGCAGATGCCTCCTTCTGCCTGTATCGCACATTCGGACAAACGCAAACGGTCATGATTTTTTTAAATCCATGGCCTAAAAACATAATATCAATATAGTCACCTTATAAAAGTAATTCGTTAATAACTTCTGTGTTTTTTGACCGATTGTAACCAAATTTTCAGAGATCATTAAGATGATGATTTCCATTGTGTGTGACAAAAATGAACGTTCTAGCTTTAACGTGATGCTTGGAAATCGTTTTTTTCGATTGACGGAGGCGGAAGGAGGCGTGGACAACATCTAAAATAAACTTCAGCTGCCTACCAAATTTTGACATGTTGTCTCCAAATTTCGTAGCTCTAGCTTTTATAGTCTCTGAGATCTCGATGTTCATAAAGACAGATGGACACACAGACAGGGCTATATCGACTCGGCTGTTGATGCTGATCAAGAATGCATATAGTTTATGGGGTCGCAGACGCCTCCTTCTGCCTGTATCGCACATTCGGACAAACGCAAACGGTCATGATTTTTTTTAAATCCATGGCCTAAAAACATAATATCAATATAGTCACCTTATAAAAGTAATTCGTTAATAACTTCTGTGTTTTTTGACCGATTGTAACCAAATTTTCAGAGATCATTAAGATGATGATTTCCATTGTGTGTGACAAAAATGAACGTTCTAGCTTTAACGTGATGCTTGGAAATCGTTTTTTTCGATTGACGGAGGCGGAAGGAGGCGTGGACAACATCTAAAATAAACTTCAGCTGCCTACCAAATTTTGACATGTTGTCTCCAAATTTCGTAGCTCTAGCTTTTATAGTCTCTGAGATCTCGATGTTCATAAAGACAGATGGACACACAGACAGGGCTATATCGACTCGGCTGTTGATGCTGATCAAGAATGTATATAGTTTATGGGGTCGCAGATGCCTCCTTCTGCCTGTATCGCACATTCGGACAAACGCAAACGGTCATGATTTTTTTAAATCCATGGCCTAAAAACATAATATCAATATAGTCACCTTATAAAAGTAATTCGTTAATAACTTCTGTGTTTTTTGACCGATTGTAACCAAATTTTCAGAGATCATTAAGATGATGATTTCCATTGTGTGTGACAAAAATGAACGTTCTAGCTTTAACGTGATGCTTGGAAATCGTATTTTTCGATTGACGGAGGCGGAAGGAGGCGTGGACAACATCTAAAATAAACTTCAGCTGCCTACCAAATTTTGACATGTTGTCTCCAAATTTCGTAGCTCTAGCTTTTATAGTCTCTGAGATCTCGATGTTCATAAAGACAGATGGACACACAGACAGGGCTATATCGACTCGGCTGTTGATGCTGATCAAGAATGTATATAGTTTATGGGGTCGCAGATGCCTCCTTCTGCCTGTATCGCACATTCGGACAAACGCAAACGGTCATGATTTTTTTAAATCCATGGCCTAAAAACATAATATCAATATAGTCACCTTATAAAAGTAATTCGTTAATAACTTCTGTGTTTTTTGACCGATTGTAACCAAATTTTCAGAGATCATTAAGATGATGATTTCCATTGTGTGTGACAAAAATGAACGTTCTAGCTTTAACGTGATGCTTGGAAATCGTATTTTTCGATTGACGGAGGCGGAAGGAGGCGTGGACAACATCTAAAATAAACTTCAGCTGCCTACCAAATTTTGACATGTTGTCTCCAAATTTCGTAGCTCTAGCTTTTATAGTCTCTGAGATCTCGATGTTCATAAAGACAGATGGACACACAGACAGGGCTATATCGACTCGGCTGTTGATGCTGATCAAGAATGCATATAGTTTATGGGGTCGCAGACGCCTCCTTCTGCCTGTATCGCACATTCGGACAAACGCAAACGGTCATGATTTTTTTTAAATCCATGGCCTAAAAACATAATATCAATATAGTCACCTTATAAAAGTAATTCGTTAATAACTTCTGTGTTTTTTGACCGATTGTAACCAAATTTTCAGAGATCATTAAGATGATGATTTCCATTGTGTGTGACAAAAATGAACGTTCTAGCTTTAACGTGATGCTTGGAAATCGTATTTTTCGATTGACGGAGGCGGAAGGAGGCGTGGACAACATCTAAAATAAACTTCAGCTGCCTACCAAATTTTGACATGTTGTCTCCAAATTTCGTAGCTCTAGCTTTTATAGTCTCTGAGATCTCGATGTTCATAAAGACAGATGGACACACAGACAGGGCTATATCGACTCGGCTGTTGATGCTGATCAAGAATGTATATAGTTTATGGGGTCGCAGATGCCTCCTTCTGCCTGTATCGCACATTCGGACAAACGCAAACGGTCATGATTTTTTTTAAATCCATGGCCTAAAAACATAATATCAATATAGTCACCTTATAAAAGTAATTCGTTAATAACTTCTGTGTTTTTTGACCGATTGTAACCAAATTTTCAGAGATCATTAAGATGATGATTTCCATTGTGTGTGACAAAAATGAACGTTCTAGCTTTAACGTGATGCTTGGAAATCGTTTTTTCGATTGACGGAGGCGGAAGGAGGCGTGGACAACATCTAAAATAAACTTCAGCTGCCTACCAAATTTTGACATGTTGTCTCCAAATTTCGTAGCTCTAGCTTTTATAGTCTCTGAGATCTCGATGTTCATAAAGACAGATGGACACACAGACAGGGCTATATCGACTCGGCTGTTGATGCTGATCAAGAATGTATATAGTTTATGGGGTCGCAGACGCCTCCTTCTGCCTGTATCGCACATTCGGACAAACGCAAACGGTCATGATTTTTTTTAAATCCATGGCCTAAAAACATAATATCAATATAGTCACCTTATAAAAGTAATTCGTTAATAACTTCTGTGTTTTTTGACCGATTGTAACCAAATTTTCAGAGATCATTAAGATGATGATTTCCATTGTGTGTGACAAAAATGAACGTTCTAGCTTTAACGTGATGCTTGGAAATCGTTTTTTTCGATTGACGGAGGCGGAAGGAGGCGTGGACAACATCTAAAATAAACTTCAGCTGCCTACCAAATTTTGACATGTTGTCTCCAAATTTCGTAGCTCTAGCTTTTATAGTCTCTGAGATCTCGATGTTCATAAAGACAGATGGACACACAGACAGGGCTATATCGACTCGGCTGTTGATGCTGATCAAGAATGCATATAGTTTATGGGGTCGCAGACGCCTCCTTCTGCCTGTATCGCACATTCGGACAAACGCAAACGGTCATGATTTTTTTAAATCCATGGCCTAAAAACATAATATCAATATAGTCACCTTATAAAAGTAATTCGTTAATAACTTCTGTGTTTTTTGACCGATTGTAACCAAATTTTCAGAGATCATTAAGATGATGATTTCCATTGTGTGTGACAAAAATGAACGTTCTAGCTTTAACGTGATGCTTGGAAATCGTATTTTTCGATTGACGGAGGCGGAAGGAGGCGTGGACAACATCTAAAATAAACTTCAGCTGCCTACCAAATTTTGACATGTTGTCTCCAAATTTCGTAGCTCTAGCTTTTATAGTCTCTGAGATCTCGATGTTCATAAAGACAGATGGACACACAGACAGGGCTATATCGACTCGGCTGTTGATGCTGATCAAGAATGCATATAGTTTATGGGGTCGCAGACGCCTCCTTCTGCCTGTATCGCACATTCGGACAAACGCAAACGGTCATGATTTTTTTAAATCCATGGCCTAAAAACATAATATCAATATAGTCACCTTATAAAAGTAATTCGTTAATAACTTCTGTGTTTTTTGACCGATTGTAACCAAATTTTCAGAGATCATTAAGATGATGATTTCCATTGTGTGTGACAAAAATGAACGTTCTAGCTTTAACGTGATGCTTGGAAATCGTTTTTTTCGATTGACGGAGGCGGAAGGAGGCGTGGACAACATCTAAAATAAACTTCAGCTGCCTACCAAATTTTGACATGTTGTCTCCAAATTTCGTAGCTCTAGCTTTTATAGTCTCTGAGATCTCGATGTTCATAAAGACAGATGGACACACAGACAGGGCTATATCGACTCGGCTGTTGATGCTGATCAAGAATGCATATAGTTTATGGGGTCGCAGACGCCTCCTTCTGCCTGTATCGCACATTCGGACAAACGCAAACGGTCATGATTTTTTTTAAATCCATGGCCTAAAAACATAATATCAATATAGTCACCTTATAAAAGTAATTCGTTAATAACTTCTGTGTTTTTTGACCGATTGTAACCAAATTTTCAGAGATCATTAAGATGATGATTTCCATTGTGTGTGACAAAAATGAACGTTCTAGCTTTAACGTGATGCTTGGAAATCGTTTTTTTCGATTGACGGAGGCGGAAGGAGGCGTGGACAACATCTAAAATAAACTTCAGCTGCCTACCAAATTTTGACATGTTGTCTCCAAATTTCGTAGCTCTAGCTTTTATAGTCTCTGAGATCTCGATGTTCATAAAGACAGATGGACACACAGACAGGGCTATATCGACTCGGCTGTTGATGCTGATCAAGAATGTATATAGTTTATGGGGTCGCAGATGCCTCCTTCTGCCTGTATCGCACATTCGGACAAACGCAAACGGTCATGATTTTTTTTAAATCCATGGCCTAAAAACATAATATCAATATAGTCACCTTATAAAAGTAATTCGTTAATAACTTCTGTGTTTTTTGACCGATTGTAACCAAATTTTCAGAGATCATTAAGATGATGATTTCCATTGTGTGTGCCAAAAATGAACGTTCTAGCTTTAACGTGATGCTTGGAAATCGTTTTTTTCGATTGACGGAGGCGGAAGGAGGCGTGGACAACATCTAAAATAAACTTCAGCTGCCTACCAAATTTTGACATGTTGTCTCCAAATTTCGTAGCTCTAGCTTTTATAGTCTCTGAGATCTCGATGTTCATAAAGACAGATGGACACACAGACAGGGCTATATCGACTCGGCTGTTGATGCTGATCAAGAATGCATATAGTTTATGGGGTCGCAGACGCCTCCTTCTGCCTGTATCGCACATTCGGACAAACGCAAACGGTCATGATTTTTTTAAATCCATGGCCTAAAAACATAATATCAATATAGTCACCTTATAAAAGTAATTCGTTAATAACTTCTGTGTTTTTTGACCGATTGTAACCAAATTTTCAGAGATCATTAAGATGATGATTTCCATTGTGTGTGACAAAAATGAACGTTCTAGCTTTAACGTGATGCTTGGAAATCGTATTTTTCGATTGACGGAGGCGGAAGGAGGCGTGGACAACATCTAAAATAAACTTCAGCTGCCTACCAAATTTTGACATGTTGTCTCCAAATTTCGTAGCTCTAGCTTTTATAGTCTCTGAGATCTCGATGTTCATAAAGACAGATGGACACACAGACAGGGCTATATCGACTCGGCTGTTGATGCTGATCAAGAATGCATATAGTTTATGGGGTCGCAGACGCCTCCTTCTGCCTGTATCGCACATTCGGACAAACGCAAACGGTCATGATTTTTTTAAATCCATGGCCTAAAAACATAATATCAATATAGTCACCTTATAAAAGTAATTCGTTAATAACTTCTGTGTTTTTTGACCGATTGTAACCAAATTTTCAGAGATCATTAAGATGATGATTTCCATTGTGTGTGCCAAAAATGAACGTTCTAGCTTTAACGTGATGCTTGGAAATCGTTTTTTTCGATTGACGGAGGCGGAAGGAGGCGTGGACAACATCTAAAATAAACTTCAGCTGCCTACCAAATTTTGACATGTTGTCTCCAAATTTCGTAGCTCTAGCTTTTATAGTCTCTGAGATCTCGATGTTCATAAAGACAGATGGACACACAGACAGGGCTATATCGACTCGGCTGTTGATGCTGATCAAGAATGCATATAGTTTATGGGGTCGCAGACGCCTCCTTCTGCCTGTATCGCACATTCGGACAAACGCAAACGGTCATGATTTTTTTAAATCCATGGCCTAAAAACATAATATCAATATAGTCACCTTATAAAAGTAATTCGTTAATAACTTCTGTGTTTTTTGACCGATTGTAACCAAATTTTCAGAGATCATTAAGATGATGATTTCCATTGTGTGTGACAAAAATGAACGTTCTAGCTTTAACGTGATGCTTGGAAATCGTTTTTTTCGATTGACGGAGGCGGAAGGAGGCGTGGACAACATCTAAAATAAACTTCAGCTGCCTACCAAATTTTGACATGTTGTCTCCAAATTTCGTAGCTCTAGCTTTTATAGTCTCTGAGATCTCGATGTTCATAAAGACAGATGGACACACAGACAGGGCTATATCGACTCGGCTGTTGATGCTGATCAAGAATGCATATAGTTTATGGGGTCGCAGACGCCTCCTTCTGCCTGTATCGCACATTCGGACAAACGCAAACGGTCATGATTTTTTTTAAATCCATGGCCTAAAAACATAATATCAATATAGTCACCTTATAAAAGTAATTCGTTAATAACTTCTGTGTTTTTTGACCGATTGTAACCAAATTTTCAGAGATCATTAAGATGATGATTTCCATTGTGTGTGACAAAAATGAACGTTCTAGCTTTAACGTGATGCTTGGAAATCGTTTTTTTCGATTGACGGAGGCGGAAGGAGGCGTGGACAACATCTAAAATAAACTTCAGCTGCCTACCAAATTTTGACATGTTGTCTCCAAATTTCGTAGCTCTAGCTTTTATAGTCTCTGAGATCTCGATGTTCATAAAGACAGATGGACACACAGACAGGGCTATATCGACTCGGCTGTTGATGCTGATCAAGAATGCATATAGTTTATGGGGTCGCAGACGCCTCCTTCTGCCTGTATCGCACATTCGGACAAACGCAAACGGTCATGATTTTTTTTAAATCCATGGCCTAAAAACATAATATCAATATAGTCACCTTATAAAAGTAATTCGTTAATAACTTCTGTGTTTTTTGACCGATTGTAACCAAATTTTCAGAGATCATTAAGATGATGATTTCCATTGTGTGTGACAAAAATGAACGTTCTAGCTTTAACGTGATGCTTGGAAATCGTTTTTTTCGATTGACGGAGGCGGAAGGAGGCGTGGACAACATCTAAAATAAACTTCAGCTGCCTACCAAATTTTGACATGTTGTCTCCAAATTTCGTAGCTCTAGCTTTTATAGTCTCTGAGATCTCGATGTTCATAAAGACAGATGGACACACAGACAGGGCTATATCGACTCGGCTGTTGATGCTGATCAAGAATGCATATAGTTTATGGGGTCGCAGACGCCTCCTTCTGCCTGTATCGCACATTCGGACAAACGCAAACGGTCATGATTTTTTTTAAATCCATGGCCTAAAAACATAATATCAATATAGTCACCTTATAAAAGTAATTCGTTAATAACTTCTGTGTTTTTTGACCGATTGTAACCAAATTTTCAGAGATCATTAAGATGATGATTTCCATTGTGTGTGCCAAAAATGAACGTTCTAGCTTTAACGTGATGCTTGGAAATCGTTTTTTTCGATTGACGGAGGCGGAAGGAGGCGTGGACAACATCTAAAATAAACTTCAGCTGCCTACCAAATTTTGACATGTTGTCTCCAAATTTCGTAGCTCTAGCTTTTATAGTCTCTGAGATCTCGATGTTCATAAAGACAGATGGACACACAGACAGGGCTATATCGACTCGGCTGTTGATGCTGATCAAGAATGCATATAGTTTATGGGGTCGCAGACGCCTCCTTCTGCCTGTATCGCACATTCGGACAAACGCAAACGGTCATGATTTTTTTAAATCCATGGCCTAAAAACATAATATCAATATAGTCACCTTATAAAAGTAATTCGTTAATAACTTCTGTGTTTTTTGACCGATTGTAACCAAATTTTCAGAGATCATTAAGATGATGATTTCCATTGTGTGTGCCAAAAATGAACGTTCTAGCTTTAACGTGATGCTTGGAAATCGTTTTTTTCGATTGACGGAGGCGGAAGGAGGCGTGGACAACATCTAAAATAAACTTCAGCTGCCTACCAAATTTTGACATGTTGTCTCCAAATTTCGTAGCTCTAGCTTTTATAGTCTCTGAGATCTCGATGTTCATAAAGACAGATGGACACACAGACAGGGCTATATCGACTCGGCTGTTGATGCTGATCAAGAATGCATATAGTTTATGGGGTCGCAGACGCCTCCTTCTGCCTGTATCGCACATTCGGACAAACGCAAACGGTCATGATTTTTTTAAATCCATGGCCTAAAAACATAATATCAATATAGTCACCTTATAAAAGTAATTCGTTAATAACTTCTGTGTTTTTTGACCGATTGTAACCAAATTTTCAGAGATCATTAAGATGATGATTTCCATTGTGTGTGACAAAAATGAACGTTCTAGCTTTAACGTGATGCTTGGAAATCGTTTTTTTCGATTGACGGAGGCGGAAGGAGGCGTGGACAACATCTAAAATAAACTTCAGCTGCCTACCAAATTTTGACATGTTGTCTCCAAATTTCGTAGCTCTAGCTTTTATAGTCTCTGAGATCTCGATGTTCATAAAGACAGATGGACACACAGACAGGGCTATATCGACTCGGCTGTTGATGCTGATCAAGAATGCATATAGTTTATGGGGTCGCAGACGCCTCCTTCTGCCTGTATCGCACATTCGGACAAACGCAAACGGTCATGATTTTTTTTAAATCCATGGCCTAAAAACATAATATCAATATAGTCACCTTATAAAAGTAATTCGTTAATAACTTCTGTGTTTTTTGACCGATTGTAACCAAATTTTCAGAGATCATTAAGATGATGATTTCCATTGTGTGTGCCAAAAATGAACGTTCTAGCTTTAACGTGATGCTTGGAAATCGTTTTTTTCGATTGACGGAGGCGGAAGGAGGCGTGGACAACATCTAAAATAAACTTCAGCTGCCTACCAAATTTTGACATGTTGTCTCCAAATTTCGTAGCTCTAGCTTTTATAGTCTCTGAGATCTCGATGTTCATAAAGACAGATGGACACACAGACAGGGCTATATCGACTCGGCTGTTGATGCTGATCAAGAATGCATATAGTTTATGGGGTCGCAGACGCCTCCTTCTGCCTGTATCGCACATTCGGACAAACGCAAACGGTCATGATTTTTTTTAAATCCATGGCCTAAAAACATAATATCAATATAGTCACCTTATAAAAGTAATTCGTTAATAACTTCTGTGTTTTTTGACCGATTGTAACCAAATTTTCAGAGATCATTAAGATGATGATTTCCATTGTGTGTGACAAAAATGAACGTTCTAGCTTTAACGTGATGCTTGGAAATCGTATTTTTCGATTGACGGAGGCGGAAGGAGGCGTGGACAACATCTAAAATAAACTTCAGCTGCCTACCAAATTTTGACATGTTGTCTCCAAATTTCGTAGCTCTAGCTTTTATAGTCTCTGAGATCTCGATGTTCATAAAGACAGATGGACACACAGACAGGGCTATATCGACTCGGCTGTTGATGCTGATCAAGAATGCATATAGTTTATGGGGTCGCAGACGCCTCCTTCTGCCTGTATCGCACATTCGGACAAACGCAAACGGTCATGATTTTTTTTAAATCCATGGCCTAAAAACATAATATCAATATAGTCACCTTATAAAAGTAATTCGTTAATAACTTCTGTGTTTTTTGACCGATTGTAACCAAATTTTCAGAGATCATTAAGATGATGATTTCCATTGTGTGTGCCAAAAATGAACGTTCTAGCTTTAACGTGATGCTTGGAAATCGTTTTTTTCGATTGACGGAGGCGGAAGGAGGCGTGGACAACATCTAAAATAAACTTCAGCTGCCTACCAAATTTTGACATGTTGTCTCCAAATTTCGTAGCTCTAGCTTTTATAGTCTCTGAGATCTCGATGTTCATAAAGACAGATGGACACACAGACAGGGCTATATCGACTCGGCTGTTGATGCTGATCAAGAATGCATATAGTTTATGGGGTCGCAGACGCCTCCTTCTGCCTGTATCGCACATTCGGACAAACGCAAACGGTCATGATTTTTTTTAAATCCATGGCCTAAAAACATAATATCAATATAGTCACCTTATAAAAGTAATTCGTTAATAACTTCTGTGTTTTTTGACCGATTGTAACCAAATTTTCAGAGATCATTAAGATGATGATTTCCATTGTGTGTGACAAAAATGAACGTTCTAGCTTTAACGTGATGCTTGGAAATCGTTTTTTTCGATTGACGGAGGCGGAAGGAGGCGTGGACAACATCTAAAATAAACTTCAGCTGCCTACCAAATTTTGACATGTTGTCTCCAAATTTCGTAGCTCTAGCTTTTATAGTCTCTGAGATCTCGATGTTCATAAAGACAGATGGACACACAGACAGGGCTATATCGACTCGGCTGTTGATGCTGATCAAGAATGCATATAGTTTATGGGGTCGCAGACGCCTCCTTCTGCCTGTATCGCACATTCGGACAAACGCAAACGGTCATGATTTTTTTTAAATCCATGGCCTAAAAACATAATATCAATATAGTCACCTTATAAAAGTAATTCGTTAATAACTTCTGTGTTTTTTGACCGATTGTAACCAAATTTTCAGAGATCATTAAGATGATGATTTCCATTGTGTGTGCCAAAAATGAACGTTCTAGCTTTAACGTGATGCTTGGAAATCGTTTTTTCGATTGACGGAGGCGGAAGGAGGCGTGGACAACATCTAAAATAAACTTCAGCTGCCTACCAAATTTTGACATGTTGTCTCCAAATTTCGTAGCTCTAGCTTTTATAGTCTCTGAGATCTCGATGTTCATAAAGACAGATGGACACACAGACAGGGCTATATCGACTCGGCTGTTGATGCTGATCAAGAATGCATATAGTTTATGGGGTCGCAGACGCCTCCTTCTGCCTGTATCGCACATTCGGACAAACGCAAACGGTCATGATTTTTTTTAAATCCATGGCCTAAAAACATAATATCAATATAGTCACCTTATAAAAGTAATTCGTTAATAACTTCTGTGTTTTTTGACCGATTGTAACCAAATTTTCAGAGATCATTAAGATGATGATTTCCATTGTGTGTGCCAAAAATGAACGTTCTAGCTTTAACGTGATGCTTGGAAATCGTTTTTTTCGATTGACGGAGGCGGAAGGAGGCGTGGACAACATCTAAAATAAACTTCAGCTGCCTACCAAATTTTGACATGTTGTCTCCAAATTTCGTAGCTCTAGCTTTTATAGTCTCTGAGATCTCGATGTTCATAAAGACAGATGGACACACAGACAGGGCTATATCGACTCGGCTGTTGATGCTGATCAAGAATGCATATAGTTTATGGGGTCGCAGACGCCTCCTTCTGCCTGTATCGCACATTCGGACAAACGCAAACGGTCATGATTTTTTTTAAATCCATGGCCTAAAAACATAATATCAATATAGTCACCTTATAAAAGTAATTCGTTAATAACTTCTGTGTTTTTTGACCGATTGTAACCAAATTTTCAGAGATCATTAAGATGATGATTTCCATTGTGTGTGCCAAAAATGAACGTTCTAGCTTTAACGTGATGCTTGGAAATCGTTTTTTTCGATTGACGGAGGCGGAAGGAGGCGTGGACAACATCTAAAATAAACTTCAGCTGCCTACCAAATTTTGACATGTTGTCTCCAAATTTCGTAGCTCTAGCTTTTATAGTCTCTGAGATCTCGATGTTCATAAAGACAGATGGACACACAGACAGGGCTATATCGACTCGGCTGTTGATGCTGATCAAGAATGCATATAGTTTATGGGGTCGCAGACGCCTCCTTCTGCCTGTATCGCACATTCGGACAAACGCAAACGGTCATGATTTTTTTAAAATCCATGGCCTAAAAACATAATATCAATATAGTCACCTTATAAAAGTAATTCGTTAATAACTTCTGTGTTTTTTGACCGATTGTAACCAAATTTTCAGAGATCATTAAGATGATGATTTCCATTGTGTGTGCCAAAAATGAACGTTCTAGCTTTAACGTGATGCTTGGAAATCGTTTTTTCGATTGACGGAGGCGGAAGGAGGCGTGGACAACATCTAAAATAAACTTCAGCTGCCTACCAAATTTTGACATGTTGTCTCCAAATTTCGTAGCTCTAGCTTTTATAGTCTCTGAGATCTCGATGTTCATAAAGACAGATGGACACACAGACAGGGCTATATCGACTCGGCTGTTGATGCTGATCAAGAATGCATATAGTTTATGGGGTCGCAGACGCCTCCTTCTGCCTGTATCGCACATTCGGACAAACGCAAACGGTCATGATTTTTTTAAATCCATGGCCTAAAAACATAATATCAATATAGTCACCTTATAAAAGTAATTCGTTAATAACTTCTGTGTTTTTTGACCGATTGTAACCAAATTTTCAGAGATCATTAAGATGATGATTTCCATTGTGTGTGCCAAAAATGAACGTTCTAGCTTTAACGTGATGCTTGGAAATCGTTTTTTTCGATTGACGGAGGCGGAAGGAGGCGTGGACAACATCTAAAATAAACTTCAGCTGCCTACCAAATTTTGACATGTTGTCTCCAAATTTCGTAGCTCTAGCTTTTATAGTCTCTGAGATCTCGATGTTCATAAAGACAGATGGACACACAGACAGGGCTATATCGACTCGGCTGTTGATGCTGATCAAGAATGCATATAGTTTATGGGGTCGCAGACGCCTCCTTCTGCCTGTATCGCACATTCGGACAAACGCAAACGGTCATGATTTTTTTTAAATCCATGGCCTAAAAACATAATATCAATATAGTCACCTTATAAAAGTAATTCGTTAATAACTTCTGTGTTTTTTGACCGATTGTAACCAAATTTTCAGAGATCATTAAGATGATGATTTCCATTGTGTGTGCCAAAAATGAACGTTCTAGCTTTAACGTGATGCTTGGAAATCGTTTTTTTCGATTGACGGAGGCGGAAGGAGGCGTGGACAACATCTAAAATAAACTTCAGCTGCCTACCAAATTTTGACATGTTGTCTCCAAATTTCGTAGCTCTAGCTTTTATAGTCTCTGAGATCTCGATGTTCATAAAGACAGATGGACACACAGACAGGGCTATATCGACTCGGCTGTTGATGCTGATCAAGAATGCATATAGTTTATGGGGTCGCAGACGCCTCCTTCTGCCTGTATCGCACATTCGGACAAACGCAAACGGTCATGATTTTTTTAAATCCATGGCCTAAAAACATAATATCAATATAGTCACCTTATAAAAGTAATTCGTTAATAACTTCTGTGTTTTTTGACCGATTGTAACCAAATTTTCAGAGATCATTAAGATGATGATTTCCATTGTGTGTGCCAAAAATGAACGTTCTAGCTTTAACGTGATGCTTGGAAATCGTTTTTTTCGATTGACGGAGGCGGAAGGAGGCGTGGACAACATCTAAAATAAACTTCAGCTGCCTACCAAATTTTGACATGTTGTCTCCAAATTTCGTAGCTCTAGCTTTTATAGTCTCTGAGATCTCGATGTTCATAAAGACAGATGGACACACAGACAGGGCTATATCGACTCGGCTGTTGATGCTGATCAAGAATGCATATAGTTTATGGGGTCGCAGACGCCTCCTTCTGCCTGTATCGCACATTCGGACAAACGCAAACGGTCATGATTTTTTTTTAAATCCATGGCCTAAAAACATAATATCAATATAGTCACCTTATAAAAGTAATTCGTTAATAACTTCTGTGTTTTTTGACCGATTGTAACCAAATTTTCAGAGATCATTAAGATGATGATTTCCATTGTGTGTGCCAAAAATGAACGTTCTAGCTTTAACGTGATGCTTGGAAATCGTTTTTTTCGATTGACGGAGGCGGAAGGAGGCGTGGACAACATCTAAAATAAACTTCAGCTGCCTACCAAATTTTGACATGTTGTCTCCAAATTTCGTAGCTCTAGCTTTTATAGTCTCTGAGATCTCGATGTTCATAAAGACAGATGGACACACAGACAGGGCTATATCGACTCGGCTGTTGATGCTGATCAAGAATGCATATAGTTTATGGGGTCGCAGACGCCTCCTTCTGCCTGTATCGCACATTCGGACAAACGCAAACGGTCATGATTTTTTTTAAATCCATGGCCTAAAAACATAATATCAATATAGTCACCTTATAAAAGTAATTCGTTAATAACTTCTGTGTTTTTTGACCGATTGTAACCAAATTTTCAGAGATCATTAAGATGATGATTTCCATTGTGTGTGCCAAAAATGAACGTTCTAGCTTTAACGTGATGCTTGGAAATCGTTTTTTTCGATTGACGGAGGCGGAAGGAGGCGTGGACAACATCTAAAATAAACTTCAGCTGCCTACCAAATTTTGACATGTTGTCTCCAAATTTCGTAGCTCTAGCTTTTATAGTCTCTGAGATCTCGATGTTCATAAAGACAGATGGACACACAGACAGGGCTATATCGACTCGGCTGTTGATGCTGATCAAGAATGCATATAGTTTATGGGGTCGCAGACGCCTCCTTCTGCCTGTATCGCACATTCGGACAAACGCAAACGGTCATGATTTTTTTTAAATCCATGGCCTAAAAACATAATATCAATATAGTCACCTTATAAAAGTAATTCGTTAATAACTTCTGTGTTTTTTGACCGATTGTAACCAAATTTTCAGAGATCATTAAGATGATGATTTCCATTGTGTGTGCCAAAAATGAACGTTCTAGCTTTAACGTGATGCTTGGAAATCGTTTTTTTCGATTGACGGAGGCGGAAGGAGGCGTGGACAACATCTAAAATAAACTTCAGCTGCCTACCAAATTTTGACATGTTGTCTCCAAATTTCGTAGCTCTAGCTTTTATAGTCTCTGAGATCTCGATGTTCATAAAGACAGATGGACACACAGACAGGGCTATATCGACTCGGCTGTTGATGCTGATCAAGAATGCATATAGTTTATGGGGTCGCAGACGCCTCCTTCTGCCTGTATCGCACATTCGGACAAACGCAAACGGTCATGATTTTTTTAAATCCATGGCCTAAAAACATAATATCAATATAGTCACCTTATAAAAGTAATTCGTTAATAACTTCTGTGTTTTTTGACCGATTGTAACCAAATTTTCAGAGATCATTAAGATGATGATTTCCATTGTGTGTGCCAAAAATGAACGTTCTAGCTTTAACGTGATGCTTGGAAATCGTTTTTTTCGATTGACGGAGGCGGAAGGAGGCGTGGACAACATCTAAAATAAACTTCAGCTGCCTACCAAATTTTGACATGTTGTCTCCAAATTTCGTAGCTCTAGCTTTTATAGTCTCTGAGATCTCGATGTTCATAAAGACAGATGGACACACAGACAGGGCTATATCGACTCGGCTGTTGATGCTGATCAAGAATGCATATAGTTTATGGGGTCGCAGACGCCTCCTTCTGCCTGTATCGCACATTCGGACAAACGCAAACGGTCATAATTTTTTTAAATCCATGGCCTAAAAACATAATATCAATATAGTCACCTTATAAAAGTAATTCGTTAATAACTTCTGTGTTTTTTGACCGATTGTAACCAAATTTTCAGAGATCATTAAGATGATGATTTCCATTGTGTGTGCCAAACATGAACGTTCTAGCTTTAACGTGATGCTTGGAAATCGGTTATTTTTCGATTGACGGAGGCGGAAGGAGGACGTGGACAACATCTAAAATAAACTTCAGGCCTAAACCAAATTTTGATATGTTGTCTCCAAATTTCGTAGCTCTAAGCTTTTACCCTAGTCTCTGAGATCTCGATGTTCATAAAGACAGATGGACACACAGACAGGGCTATATCGACTCGGCTGTTGATGCTGATCAAGAATGTATATAGTTTATGGGGTCGCAGACGCCTCCTTCTGCCTGTATCGCACATTCGGACAAACGTAAACGGTCGTAATTTTTTAAAATCCATGGCCTAAATACATAATATCAATATTGTCACCTTATAAAAGTAATTCGTTAATAACTTCTGTGTTTTTTGTCCGATTGTAACCAAATTTTCAGAGATCATTAAGATGATGATTTCCATTGTGTGTGTCAAAAATGAACGTTCTAGGTTTAACGTGATGCTTGGAAATGGTTTTTTTCGATTGACGGAGGCGGAAGGAGGCGTGGACAACATCTAAAATAAACTTCGGCTGCCTACCAAATTTTGACATGTTGTCTCCAAATTTCGTAGCTCTAGCTTTTACAGTCTCTGAGATCTCGATGTTCATAAAGACAGATGGACACACAGACAGGGCTATATCGACTCGGCTGTTGATGCTGATCAATAATGCATATAGTTTATGGGGTCGCAGATGCCTCCTTCTGCCTGTATCGCACATTCGGACAAACGCAAACGGTCATGATTTTTTTTAAATCCATGGCCTAAAAACATAATATCAATATAGTCACCTTATAAAAGTAATTCGTTAATAACTTCTGTGTTTTTTGACCGATTGTAACCAAATTTTCAGAGATCATTAAGATGATGATTTCCATTGTGTGTGCTAAAAATGAACGTTCTAGCTTTAACGTGATGCTTGGAAATCGTTTTTTACGATTGACGGAGGCGGAAGGAGGCGTGGACAGCATCTAAAATAAACTTCAGCTGCCTACCAAATTTTGACATGTTGTCTCCAAATTTCGTAGCTCTAGCTTTTATAGTCTCTGAGATCTCGATGTTCATAAAGACAGATGGACACACAGACAGGGCTATATCGACTCGGCTGTTGATGCTGATCAAGAATGCATATAGTTTATGGGGTCGCAGACGCCTCCTTCTGCCTCTATCGCACATTCGGACAAACGTAAACGGTCATGATTTTTTTTAAATCCATGGCCTAAAAACATAATATCAATATAGTCACCTTATAAAAGTAATTCGTTAATAACTTCTGTGTTTTTTGTCCGATTGTAACCAAATTTTCAGAGATCATTAAGATGATGATTTCCATTGTGTGTGTCAAAAATGAACGTTCTAGCTTTAACATGATGCTTGGAAATCGTTTTTTTCGATTGACGGAGGCGGAAGGAGGCGTGGACAACATCTAAAATAAACTTCAGCTGCCTACCAAATTTTTACATGTTGTCTCCAAATTTCGTAGCTCTAGCTTTTATAGTCTCTGAGATCTCGATGTTCATAAAGACAGATGGACACACAGACAGGGCTATATCGACTCGGCTGTTGATGCTGATCAAGAATGCATATAGTTTATGGAGTCGCAGATGCCTCCTTCTGCCTGTATCGCACATTCGGACAAACGCAAACGGTCATGATTTTTTTTAAATCCATGGCCTAAAAACATAATATCAATATAGTCACCTTATAAAAGTAATTCGTTAATAACTTCTGTGTTTTTTGACCGATTGTAACCAAATTTTCAGAGATCATTAAGATGATGATTTCCATTGTGTGTGCTAAAAATGAACGTTCTAGCTTTAACGTGATGCTTGGAAATCGTTTTTTTTCGATTGACGGAGGCGGAAGGAGGCGTGGACAACATCTAAAATAAACTTCGGCTGCCTACCAAATTTTGACATGTTGTCTCCAAATTTCGTAGCTCTAGCTTTTATAGTCTCTGAGATCTCGATGTTCATAAAGACAGATGGACACACAGACAGGGCTATATCGACTCGGCTGTTGATGCTGATCAAGAATGTATATAGTTTATGGGGTCGCAGACGCCTCCTTCTGCCTGTATCGCACATTCGGACAAACGCAAACGGTCATGATTTTTTTAAATCCATGGCCTAAAAACATAATATCAAGATAGTTATCCTAAATGACAAGACTACGAAATTGATACAACATTTAGAGAAGCATAATAAATACGATCAAATGAAAAAAAAAGTAGGAGCGGCTAGCTGTACAGTGCAGCTGCCTCCGATTTCACCTTATAAAAGTAATTATTTAATAACTTCTGTGTTTTTTGCACGATTGTAACCAAATTTTCAGAGATCATTAAGATGATGATTACCATTGTGTGGCCAAAACTGAACGTTCTAGCTATAACATGATGCTTGAAAATCGTTTTATTCGATTTACGGAGGCGGAAGGAGGCGTGGACAACATCTAAAATAAACTTCAGCTGCCTACTGAATTTTGACATGTTGTCTCCAAATTTCGAAGCTCTAGCTTTTATGGTCTCTAACATTTCGATGTTCATACAGACAGACGGATACACAGACAGGGCTATATCGACTCGGCTGCTGATGCTGATCAAGAATGTATATAGTTTATGATCTCTGAGATCTCGATGTTCAAAAAAAAAAAAAAAAAAAAAGGGTATATTTATTGGGGTGTTTTTTGTTTTTTAAAAAAGAATATATTTTTTGTGGTCGCAGACGCCTCCTTCTGCCTGTATCGCACATTCGTGCAAGCGCAAACGGTCATGATTTTTTTAAAATCCATGGCCTAAAAACATAATATCAAGATAGTTATCCTAAATGACAAGACTACGAAATTGATACAACATTTAGAGAAGCATAATAAATACGATCAAATGAAAAGAAAAAGTAGGAGCGGCAAGCTGTACAGCTGCAGCTGCCTCCGATTTCACCTTATAAAAGTAATTATTTAATAACTTCTGTGTTTTTTGCACGATTGTAACCAAATTTTCAGAGATCATTAAGATGATGATTACCATTGTGTGTGCCAAAACTGAACGTTCTAGCTATAACATGATGCTTGGAAATCGTTTTATTCGATTTACGAAGGCGGAAGGAGGCGTGGACAACATCTAAAATAAACTTCAGCTGCCTACTGAATTTTGACATGTTGTCTCCAAATTTCGAAGCTCTAGCTTTTATAGTCTCTAACATTTCGATGTTTATACAGACCGACGGATACACAGACAGGGCTATATCGACTCGGCTGCTGATGCTGATCAAGAATTATATAGTTAAAAGTTTAGGGTCGCCTCCTTCTGCCTGTGTCGCACATTCGGACAAACGCAAACGGTCATGATTTTTTTAAAATCCATGGCCCAAAAACATAATATCAATATAGTTACTCTAAATAATAAGACTATGAAATTGATACAACATTTAAAGAAGCATAATAAATACGATCAAATGAAAAAGAAAAAGTAGGAACGGGTAGCTGTACAGGTGCAGCTTCCTCCGATTTCACCTTATAAAAGTAATTTTTTAATAACTTCTGTGTTTTTTGAACGATTGTAACCAAATTTTCGGAGATCGTTAAGATGATGATTACCATTATGTGTGCCAAAACTGAACGTTCTAGCCATAACATGATGCTTGGAAATCGTTTTTTCGATTTACGGAGGCGGAAGGAGGCGTGGACAACATCTAAAATAAACTTCAGCTGCCAACCGAATTTTCACATGTTGTCTCCAAATTTTGAAGCTCTAGCTTTTATAGTCTCTAAGATTTCGATGTTCATACAGACAGACGGATACACAGACAGTGCTATATCGACTCGGCTGCTGATGCTGATCAAGAATGTATATAGTTTATGATCTCTGAGATCTCGATGTTCATACAGACAGATGAACACACAGACAGGGCTATATCAACTCGGCTGTTGATGCTGATCAAGAATGTATAGAGTTTATGGGGTCGCAGACGCCTCCTTCTGCCTGTATCGCACATTCGGACAAACGCAAACGATCATGATTTTTTTAAAATCCATGGCCCAAAAACATAACATAATACAATATAGTTACTCTAAATGATAAGACTATGAAATTGATACAACATTTAGAGAAGCATAATAAATACGATCAAATGAAAAAGAAAAAGTAGGAACGGCTAGCTGTACAGGTGCAGCTTCCTCCGATTTCACCTTATAAAAAGTAATTCTTTAATAACTTCTGTGTTTTTTGCACGTTTGTAACCAAATTTTTAGAGGTCATTAAGATGATGATTACCATTGTGTTTGCCAAAACTGAACATTCTAGCTGGAACATGATGCTTGGAAATCGTTTTTTTCGATTTACGGAGGCGGAAGGAGGCGTGGACAACATCTAAAATAAACTTCATCTGCCAACCGAATTTTGATATGTTGTCTCCAAATTTCGAAGCTCTAGCTTTTATAGTCTCTAAGATTTCAATGTTCACACAACAGACGGATACACAGACAGGGCTATATCGACTCGGCTGCTGATGTTGATCAAGAATGTATATAGTTTATGATCTCTGAGATCTCGATGTTCATACAGACAGATGAACACACAGACAGGGCTATATCAACTCGGCTATTGATGCTGATCAAGAATGTATATAGTTTATGAGGTTGCAGTCGCCTCCTTCTGCCTGTATCGCACATTCGGACAAACGCAAACGGTCATGATTTTTTTAAAATCCATGGCCCAAAAACATAATATCAATATAGTTACTCTAAATAATAAGACTATGAAATTAATACAACATTTAGAGAAGCTAATAAATACGATCAAATGAAAAAGAAAAAGAACGGGTAGCTGTACAGGTGCAGCCTCCTCCGATTTCACCTTATAAAAGTAATTTTTAATAACTTCTGTGTTTTGAACGATTGATTTAAATTTTAAAAGATCGTTAAGATGATGATTACCATTATGTGTGCCAAAACTGAACGTTCTAGCCATAACATGATGCTTGCAAATCGTTTTTCGATTTACGGAGGCGGAAGGAGGCGTGGACAACATTAAAATCTAATTTCAGCTTACAAACGAATTTTTACATATTTTCTCCAAATTTTGAAGCTCTAGCTTTTATAGTCTCTAAGATTTTCGATGTTCATACAGACAGACGGATACACAGACAGGGCTATATCGACTCGGGGCTGACTGATCTAGCATAGAATGTATATGTTTTGGAAGTCGCCTCCTTCCTTGCCTGTATCGCACATTCGGACAAACGCAAAGGGTCATGATTTTTTAAAATCCATGGCCCAAACACATAATATCAAGATAGTTATCTCCAAATGACAAGACTATAAATTGATACATCATTTAGAGAAGCATAATAAATACGATCAAATGAAAAAGAAAGGTAGGAACAGCTAGCTGTACAGGTGCAGCTGCCTCCGCTTCTCATTCTAAAAGTAATTTTTTAAATAACTTCTGTGTTTTTTGCACGATTGTAACCAAATTTTCATAGAGTCATTAAGATGATGATTACCATTGTGTGTGCCAAAACTGAACGTTCTAGCTATAATCATGATGCTTGGAAATCGTTTTTTTCGATTTACGGAGGCGGAAGGAGGCGTGGACAACATCTAAAATAAACTTCAGCTGCCAACCGCAAATTTTCACATGTTGTCTCCAAATTTCAAGCTCTAGATTTTTATAGTCTCTAAGATTTCGATGTTCATACAGACAGACGGATACACAGACAGGGCTATATCGTCTCGGCTGCTGATGCTGATCAAGAATGTATATAGTTTACGGGTCGCAGACGCCTACTTCTGCCTGTATCGCACATTCGGAGAAAAGCAAACGGTAATGATTTTTTAAAATCCATGGCCCAAAAACATAATATCAATATAGTTACTCTAAATGATAAGACTATGAAATTGATACAACATTTAGAGAAGCATAATAAATACGATCAAATGAAAAAGAAAAAGTAGGAACGGCTAGCTGTACAGGTGCAGCTTCCTCCGATTTCACCTTATAAAAGTAATTCTTTAATAACTTCTGTGTTTTTCGCACGATTGTAACCAAATTTTTAGAGATAATTAAGATGATGATTACCATTGCGTGTGCCAAAACTGAACGTTCTAGCTAGAACATGATGCTTGGAAATCGTTTTTTTCGATTTACGGAGGCGTAAGGAGGCGTGGTCAACATCTAAAATAAACTTCAGCTGCCAACCGAATTTTGACATGTTGTCTCCAAATTTCGAAGCTCTAGCTTTTATAGTCTCTATGATTTCGATGTTCATATAGACAGACGGATACACAGACAGGGCTATATCGACTCGGCTGCTGATGCTGATCAAGAATGTATATAGTTTATGAGGTTGCAGTCGCCTCCTTCTGCCTGTATCGCACATTCGGACAAACGCAAACGGTCATGATTTTTTTAAAATCCATGGCCCAAAAACATAATATCAATATAGTTACTCTAAATAATAAGACTATGAAATTAATACAACATTTAGAGAAGCATAATAAATACGATCAAATGAAAAAGAAAAAGTAGGAACGGGTAGCTGTACAGGTGCAGCTTCCTCCGATTTCACCTTATAAAAGTAATTTTTTAATAACTTCTGTGTTTTTTGAACGATTGTAACCAAATTTTCGGAGATCGTTAAGATGATGATTACCATTATGTGTGCCAAAACTGAACGTTCTAGCCATAACATGATGCTTGCAAATCGTTTTTTTCGATTTACGGAGGCGGAAGGAGGCGTGGACAACATCTAAAATAAACTTCAGCTGCCAACCGAATTTTCACATGTTGTCTCCAAATTTTGAAGCTCTAGCTTTTATAGTCTCTAAGATTTCGATGTTCATACAGACAGACGGATACACAGACAGGGCTATATCGACTCGGCTGCTGATGCTGATCAAGAATGTATATAGTTTATGAGGTTGCAGTCGCCTCCTTCTGCCTGTATCGCACATTCGGACAAACGCAAACGGTCATGATTTTTTTAAAATCCATGGCCCAAACACATAATATCAAGATAGTTATCCTAAATGACAAGACTATGAAATTGATACATCATTTAGAGAAGCATAATAAATACGATCAAATGAAAAAGAAAAGGTAGGAACGGCTAGCTGTACAGGTGCAGCTGCCTCCGATTTCACCTTATAAAAGTAATTTTTTAATAACTTCTGTGTTTTTTGCACGATTGTAACCAAATTTTCATAGGTCATTAAGATGATGATTACCATTGTGTGTGCCAAAACTGAACGTTCTAGCTATAACATGATGCTTGGAAATCGTTTTTTTCGATTTACGGAGGCGGAAGGAGGCGTGGACAACATCTAAAATAAACTTCAGCTGCCAACCGAATTTTCACATGTTGTCTCCAAATTTCGAAGCTCTAGATTTTATAGTCTCTAAGATTTCGATGTTCATACAGACAGACGGATACACAGACAGGGCTATATCGTCTCGGCTGCTGATGCTGATCAAGAATGTATATAGTTTACGGGGTCGCAGACGCCTACTTCTGCCTGTATCGCACATTCGGAGAAAAGCAAACGGTAATGATTTTTTTAAAATCCATGGCCCAAAAACATAATATCAATATAGTTACTCTAAATGATAAGACTATGAAATTGATACAACATTTAGAGAAGCATAATAAATACGATCAAATGAAAAAGAAAAAGTAGGAACGGCTAGCTGTACAGGTGCAGCTTCCTCCGATTTCACCTTATAAAAGTAATTCTTTAATAACTTCTGTGTTTTTCGCACGATTGTAACCAAATTTTTAGAGATAATTAAGATGATGATTACCATTGCGTGTGCCAAAACTGAACGTTCTAGCTAGAACATGATGCTTGGAAATCGTTTTTTTCGATTTACGGAGGCGTAAGGAGGCGTGGTCAACATCTAAAATAAACTTCAGCTGCCAACCGAATTTTGACATGTTGTCTCCAAATTTCGAAGCTCTAGCTTTTATAGTCTCTATGATTTCGATGTTCATATAGACAGACGGATACACAGACAGGGCTATATCGACTCGGCTGCTGATGCTGATCAAGAATGTATATAGTTTATGATCTCTGAGATCTCGATGTTCATACAGACAGATGAACACACAGACAGGGCTATATCAACTCGGCTGTTGATGCTGATCAAGAATGTATATAGTTTATGGGGTCGCAGACGCCTCCTTCTGCCTGTATCACACATTCGGACACACGCAAACGATCATGATTTTTTTAAAATCCATGGCCCAAAAACATAATATCAATATAGTTACTCTAAATGATAAGACTATGAAATTGATACAACATTTAGAAAATCATAATAAATACGATCAAATGAAAAAGAAAAAGTAGGAACGGCTAGCTGTACAGGTGCAGCTTTCTCCGATTTCACCTTATAAAAGTAATTCTTTAATAACTTCTGTGTTTTTTAAACGATTGTAACCAAATTTTTAGAGCTAATTAAGATGATGATTACCATTGTGTGTGCCAAAACTGTACGTTCTAGCTTTAACATTATGCTTGGAAATCGTTTTTTTCGATTTACGGAGACGGAAGGAGGCGTGGATAACATCTAAAATAAACTTCAGCTGCCTACCGAATTTTGTCATGTTGTCTCCAAATTTCGTAGCTTTAACTTTTATAGTCTCTGAGATCTCGATGTTCATACAGACAGATGAACACACAGACAGGGCTATATCGACTGGGCTGTTGATGCTGATCAAGAATGTATATAGTTTATGGGGTCGCAGACGCCTCCTTCTGCCTGTATCGCACATTCGTGCAAGCGCAAACGGTCATGATTTTTTTAAATCCATGGCCTAAAAACATAATATCAAGATAGTTATCCTAAATGACAAGACTACGAAATTGATACAACATTTAGAGAAGCATAATAAATACGATCAAATGAAAAAGAAAAAGTAGGAGCGGCTAGCTGTACAGGTGCAGCTGCCTCCGATTTCACCTTATAAAAGTAATTATTTAATAACTTCTGTGTTTTTTGCACGATTGTAACCAAATTTTCAGAGATCATTAAGATGATGATTACCATTGTGTGTGCCAAAACTGAACGTTCTAGCTATAACATGATGCTTGAAAATCGTTTTATTCGATTTACGGAGGCGGAAGGAGGCGTGGACAACATCTAAAATAAACTTCAGCTGCCTACTGAATTTTGACATGTTGTCTCCAAATTTCGAAGCTCTAGCTTTTATGGTCTCTAACATTTCGATGTTCATACAGACAGACGGATACACAGACAGGGCTATATCGACTCGGCTGCTGATGCTGATCAAGAATGTATATAGTTTATGATCTCTGAGATCTCGATGTTCATACAGACAGATGAACACACAGACAGGGCTATATCAACTCGGCTGTTGATGCTGATCAAGAATGTATATAGTTTATGGGGTCGCAGACGCCTCCTTCTGCCTGTATCGCACATTCGGACAAACGCAAACGATCATGATTTTTTTAAAATCCATGGCCCAAAAACATAATATCAATATAGTTACTCTAAATGATAAGACTATGAAATTGATTCAACATTTAGAGAAGCATAATAAATACGATCAAATGAAAAAGAAAAAGTAGGAACGGCTAGCTGTACAGGTGCAGCTTCCTCCGATTTCACCTTATAAAAGTAATTATTTAATAACTTCTGTGTTTTTTGCACGATTGTAACCAAATTTTCAGAGATCATTAAGATGATGATTACCATTGTGTGTGCCAAAACTGAACGTTCTAGCTATAACATGATGCTTGGAAATCGTTTTATTCGATTTACGGAGGCGGAAGCAGGCGTGGACAACATCTAAAATAAACTTCAGCTGCCTACTGAATTTTGACATGTTGTCTCCAAATTTCGAAGCTCTAGCTTTTATAGTCTCTAACATTTCGATGTTCATACAGACAGACGGATACACAGACAGGGCTATATCGACTCGGCTGCTGATGCTGATCAAGAATGTATATAGTTTATGAGGTTGCAGTCGCCTCCTTCTGCCTGTATCGCACATTCGGACAAACGCAAACGGTCATGATTTTTTTAAAATCCATGGCCCAAAAACATAATATCAATATAGTTACTCTAAATAATAAGACTATGAAATTGATACAACATTTAGAGAAGCATAATAAATACGATCAAATGAAAAAGAAAAAGTAGGAACGGGTAGCTGTACAGGTGCAGCCTCCTCCGATTTCACCTTATAAAAGTAATTTTTTAATAACTTCTGTGTTTTTTGAACGATTGTAACCAAATTTTCGGAGATCGTTAAGATGATGATTACCATTATGTGTGCCAACACTGAACGTTCTAGCCATAACATGATGCTTGGAAATCGTTTTTTTTCGATTTACGGAGGCGGAAGGAGGCGTGGACAACATCTAAAATAAACTTCAGCTGCCAACCGAATTTTCACATGTTGTCTCCAAATTTTGAAGCTCTAGCTTTTATAGTCTCTAAGATTTCGATGTTCATACAGACAGACGGATACACAGACAGGGCTATATCGACTCGGCTGCTGATGCTGATCAAGAATGTATATAGTTTATGATCTCTGAGATCTCGATGTTCATACAGACAGATGAACACACAGACAGGGCTATATCGACTCGGCTGCTGATGCTGATCAAGAATGTATATAGTTTATGAGGTTGCAGTCGCCTCCTTCTGCCTGTATCGCACATTCGGACAAACGCAAACGGTCATAATTTTTTTAAAATCCATGGCCCAAAAACATAATATCAATATAGTTACTCTAAATAATAAGACTATGAAATTGATACAACATTTAGAGAAGCATAATAAATACGATCAAATGAAAAAGAAAAAGTAGGAACGGGTAGCTGTACAGGTGCAGCTTCCTCCGATTTCACCTTATAAAAGTAATTTTTTAATAACTTCTGTGTTTTTTGAACGATTGTAACCAAATTTTCGGAGATCGGTAAGATGATGATTACCATTATGTGTGCCAAAACTGAACGTTCTAGCCATAACATGATGCTTGGAAATCGTTTTTTTCGATTTACGGAGGCGGAAGGAGGCGTGGACAACATCTAAAATAAACTTCAGCTGCCAACCGAATCTTCACATGTTGTCTCCAAATTTTGAAGCTCTAGCTTTTATAGTCTCTAAGATTTCGATGTTCATACAGACAGACGGATACACAGACAGGGCTATATCGACTCGGCTGCTGATGCTGATCAAGAATGTATATAGTTTATGATCTCTGAGATCTCGATGTTCATACAGACAGATGAACACACAGACAGGGCTATATCAACTCGGCTGTTGATGCTGATCAAGAATGTATAGAGTTTATGGGGTCGCAGACGCCTCCTTCTGCCTGTATCGCACATTCGGACAAACGCAAACGATCATGATTTTTTTAAAATCCATGGCCCAAAAACATAATATCAATATAGTTACTCTAAATGATAAGACTATGAAATTGATACAACATTTAGAGAAGCATAATAAATACGATCAAATGAAAAAGAAAAAGTAGGAACGGCTAGCTGTACAGGTGCAGCTTCCTCCGATTTCACCTTATAAAAGTAATTCTTTAATAACTTCTGTGTTTTTTGCACGTTTGTAACCAAATTTTTAGAGGTCATTAAGATGATGATTACCATTGTGTGTGCCAAAACTGAACGTTCTAGCTGGAACATGATGCTTGGAAATCGTTTTTTTCGATTTACGGAGGCGGAAGGAGGCGTGGACAACATCTAAAATAAACTTCATCTGCCAACCGAATTTTGACATGTTGTCTCCAAATTTCGAAGCTCTAGCTTTTATAGTCTCTAAGATTTCAATGTTCATACATACAGACGGATACACAGACAGGGCTATATCGACTCGGCTGCTGATGTTGATCAAGAATGTATATAGTTTATGATCTCTGAGATCTCGATGTTCATACAGACAGATGAACACACAGACAGGGCTATATCAACTCGGCTATTGATGCTGATCAAGAATGTATATAGTTTATGAGGTTGCAGTCGCCTCCTTCTGCCTGTATCGCACATTCGGACAAACGCAAACGGTCATGATTTTTTTAAAATCCATGGCCCAAAAACATAATATCAATATAGTTACTCTAAATAATAAGACTATGAAATTAATACAACATTTAGAGAAGCATAATAAATACGATCAAATGAAAAAGAAAAGTAGGAACGGGTAGCTGTACAGGTGCAGCTTCCTCCGATTTCACCTTATAAAAGTAATTTTCTAATAACTTCTGTGTTTTTTGAACGATTGTAACCAAATTTTCGGAGATCGTTAAGATGATGATTACCATTATGTGTGCCAAAACTGAACGTTCTAGCCATAACATGATGCTTGCAAATCGTTTTTTTCGATTTACGGAGGCGGAAGGAGGCGTGGACAACATCTAAAATAAACTTCAGCTGCCTACTGAATTTTGACATGTTGTCTCCAAATTTCGAAGCTCTAGCTTTTATGGTCTCTAACATTTCGATGTTCATACAGACAGACGGATACACAGACAGGGCTATATCGACTCGGCTGCTGATGCTGATCAAGAATGTATATAGTTTATGATCTCTGAGATCTCGATGTTCATACAGACAGATGAACACACAGACAGGGCTATATTAACTCGGCTGTTGATGCTGATCAAGAATGTATATAGTTTATGGGGTCGCAGACGCCTCCTTCTGCCTGTATCGCACATTCGGACAAACGCAAACGATCATGATTTTTTAAAATCCATGGCCCAAAAACATAATATCAATATAGTTACTCTAAATGATAATACTATGAAATTGATAGAAGCATAATAAATACGATCAAATGAAAAAGAAAAAGTAGGAACGGCTAGCTGTACAGGTGCAGCTTCCTCCGATTTCACCTTATAAAAGTAATTCTTTAATAACTTCTGTGTTTTTGCAAGATTGTAACCAAATTTTCAGAGATCATTAAGATGATGATTACCATTGTGTGTGCCAAAACTGAACGTTCTAGCTATAACATGATGCTTGGAAATCGTTTTTTTCGATTTACGGAGGCGAAAGGAGGCGTGGACAACATCTAAAATAAACTTCAGCTGCCTACTGAATTTTGACATGTTGTCTCCATATTTCAAAGCTCTAGCTTTTATGGTCTCTAACATTTCGATGTTTATACAGACAGACGGATACACAGACAGGGCTATATCGACTCGGCTGCTGATGCTGATCAAGAATGTATATAGTCTATGAGGTTGCAGTCGCCTCCTTCTGCCTGTATCGCACATTCGGACAAACGCAAACGGTCATGATTTTTTTAAAATCCATGGCCCAAAAACATAATATCAATATAGTTACTCTAAATAATAAGACTATGAAATTGATCCAACATTTAGAGAAGCATAATAAATACGATCAAATGAAAAAGAAAAAGTAGGAACGGGTAGCTGTACAGGTGCAGCTTCCTCCGATTTCACCTTATAAAAGTAATTTTTTAATAACTTCTGTGTTTTTTGCACGATTGTAACCAAATTTTCGGAGATCGTTAAGATGATGATTACCATTATGTGTGCCAAAACTGAACGTTCTAGCTATAACATGATGCTTGGAAATCGTTTTTTTCGATTTACGGAGGCGGAAGGAGGCGTGGACAACATCTAAAATAAACTTCAGCTGCCAACCGAATTTTCACATGTTGTCTCCAAATTTTGAAGCTCTAGCTTTTATAGTCTCTAAGATTTCGATGTTCATACAGACAGACGGATACACAGACAGGGCTATATCGTCTCGGCTGCTGATGCTGATGAAGAATGTATATAGTTTATGGGGTCGCAGACGCCTACTTCTGCCTGTATCGCACATTCGGAGAAAAGCAAACGGTCATGATTTTTTTAAAATCCATGGCCCAAAAACATAATATCAATAAAAATTACTCTTAATGATAAGACTATGAAATTGATACAACATTTAGAGAAGCATAATAAATACGATCAAATGAAAAAGAAAAAGTAGGAGCGGCTAGCTGTACAGGTGCAGCTGCCGCCGATTTCACCTTATAAAAGTAATTATTTTATAACTTCTGTGTTTTTTTCACGATTGTAACCAAATTTTTAGAGATCATTAAGATGATGATTACCATTGTGTGTGCCAAAACTGAACGTTCTACCTAGAACATGATGCTTGGAAATCGTTTTTTTTCGATTTACGGAGGCGGAAGGAGGCGTGAACAACATCTAAAATAAACTTCAGCTGCCAACCGAATTTTGACATGTTGTCTCCAAATTTCGAAGCTCTAGCTTTTATAGTCTCTTAGATTTCGATGTTCATACAGACAGACGGATACACAGACAGGGCTATATCGACTCGGCTGCTGATGCTGATCAAGAATGTATATAGTTTATGATCTCTGAGATCTCGATGTTCATACAGACAGATGAACACACAGACAGGGCTATATCAACTCGGCTGTTGATGCTAATCAAGAATGTATAGAGTTTATGGGGTCGCAGACGCCTCCTTCTGCCTGTATCGCACATTCGTGCAAGCGCAAACGGTCATGATTTTTTTTAAATCCATGGCCTAAAAACATAATATCAAGATAGTTATCCTAAATGACAAGACTACGAAATTGATACAACATTTAGAGAAGCATAATAAATACGATCAAATGAAAAAGAAAAAGTAGGAGCGGCAAGCTGTACAGGTGCAGCTGCCTCCGATTTCACCTTATAAAAGTAATTATTTAATAACTTCTGTGTTTTTTGCACGATTGTAACCAAATTTTTAGAGATCATTAAGATGATGATTACCATTGTGTGTGCCAAAACTGAACGTTCTACCTAGAACATGATGCTTGGAAATCGTTTTTTTCGATTTACGGAGGCGGAAGGAGGCGTGAACAACATCTAAAATAAACTTCAGCTGCCAACCGAATTTTGACATGTTGTCTCCAAATTTCGAAGCTCTAGCTTTTATAGTCTCTTAGATTTCGATGTTCATACAGACAGACGGATACACAGACAGGGCTATATCGACTCGGCTGCTGATGCTGATCAAGAATGTATATAGTTTATGATCTCTGAGATCTCGATGTTCATACAGACAGATGAACACACAGACAGGGCTATATCAACTCGGCTGTTGATGCTAATCAAGAATGTATAGAGTTTATGGGGTCGCAGACGCCTCCTTCTGCCTGTATCGCACATTCGGACAAACGCAAACGATCATGATTTTTTTAAAATCCATGGCCCAAAAACATAATATCAATATAGTTACTCTAAATGATAAGACTATGAAATTGCTACAACATTTAGAGAAGCATAATAAATACGATCAAATGAAAAAGAAAAAGTAGGAACGGCTAGCTGTACAGGTGCAGTTGCCTCCGATTTCACCTTATAAAAGTAATTTTTTAATAACTTCTGTGTTTTTTGCACGATTGTAACCAAATTTTCGGAGATCGTTAAGATGGTGATTACCATTATGTGTGCCAAAAGTGAGCGTTCTAGCTGGAACATGATGCTTGGAAATCGTTTTTTTCGATTTACGGAGACGGAAGTAGGCGTGGATAACATCTAAAATAAACTTCAGCTGCCTACCGAATTTTGTCATGTTGTCTCCAAATTTCGTAGCTTTAACTTTTATAGTCTCTGAGATCTCGATGTTCATACAGACAAATGAACACACAGAGAGGGCTATATCGACTGGGCTGTTGATGCTGATCAAGAATGTATATAGTTTATGGGGTCGCAGACGCCTCCTTCTGCCTGTATCGCACATTCGTGCAAGCGCAAACGGTCATGATTTTTTTAAATCCATGGCCTAAAAACATAATATCAAGATAGTTATCCTAAATGACAAGACTACGAAATTGATACAACATTTAGAGAAGCATAATAAATACGATCAAATGAAAAAGAAAAAGTAGGAGCGGCAAGCTGTACAGGTGCAGCTGCCTCCGATTTCACCTTATAAAAGTAATTATTTAATAACTTCTGTGTTTTTGCACGATTGTAACCAAATTTTCAGAGATCATTAAGATGATGATTACCATTGTGTGTGCCAAAACTGAACGTTCTAGCTATAACATGATGCTTGGAAATTTTTTCGATTTACGGAGGCGGAAGGAGGCGTGGACAACATCTAAAATAAACTTCAGCTGCCTACTGAATTTTGACATGTTGTCTACAAATTTCGAAGCTCTAGCTTTTATGGTCTCTAACATTTCGATGTTCATACAGACAGACGGATACACAGACAGGGCTATATCGACTCGGCTGCTGATGCTGATCAAGAATGTATATAGTTTATGAGGTTGCAGTCGCCTCCTTCTGCCTGTATCGCACATTCGGACAAACGCAAACGGTCATGATTTTTTTAAAATCCATGGCCCAAAAACATAATATCAATATAGTTACTCTAAATAATAAGACTATGAAATTGATACAACATTTAGAGAAGCATAATAAATACGATCAAATGAAAAAGAAAAAGTAGGAACGGGTAGCTGTACAGGTGCAGCTTCCTCCGATTTCACCTTATAAAAGTAATTTTTTAATAACTTCTGTGCTTTTTGCACGATTGTAACCAAATTTTCGGAGATCGTTAAGATGATGATTACCATTATGTGTGCCAAAACTGAACGTTCTAGCTATAACATGAGGCTTGGAAATCGTTTTTTTCGATTTACGGAGGCGGAAGGAGGCGTGGACAACATCTAAAATAAACTTCAGCTGCCAACCGAATTTTCACATGTTGTCTCCAAATTTTGAAGCTCTAGCTTTTATAGTCTCTAAGATTTCGATGTTCATACAGACAGACGGATACACAGACAGGGCTATATCGTCTCGGCTGCTGATGCTGATCAAGAATGTATATAGTTTATGGGGTCGCAGACGCCTACTTCTGCCTGTATCGCACATTCGGAGAAAAGCAAACGGTCATGATTTTTTTTAAAATCCATGGCCCAAAAACATAATATCAATAAAAATTACTCTTAATGATAAGACTATGAAATTGATACAACATTTAGAGAAGCATAATAAATACGATCAAATGAAAAAGAAAAGTAGGAGCGGCTAGCTGTACAGGTGCAGCTGCCGCCGATTTCACCTTATAAAAGTAATTATTTTATAACTTCTGTGTTTTTTGCACGATTGTAACCAAATTTTTAGAGATCATTAAGATGATGATTACCATTGTGTGTGCCAAAACTGAACGTTCTACCTAGAACATGATGCTTGGAAATCGTTTTTTCGATTTACGGAGGCGGAAAGGAGGCGTGAACAACATCTATCTATATATATAAAAATCAATTGCTGTTCGTTAGTCTCCCTAAAACTCGAGAACGGCTGAACGGATTTATCTTATCTTGGTCTTGAATTATTCGTGGAGGTCTAGGGAAGGTTTAAAAGGTGAGAAAAATTCGAATAATTGCCGGGAAAATCCTCAAAACAGCTCTGAATTTAAATTGAAAAAATCGTTTTTAGCAACAAACTCCAACACCAAAGGAGGCTCTGAAGGCCGAAATCGAAATTATACGTGTATGTTTTTTCATTCGCTGTGCATCGTCCGTTGAGTGATTATCAGAATAAAAATAATAAAATAAATAAATCCGAAATCGAAATTATACGTGTATGTTTTTTCATTCGCTGTGCATCGTTCATTGAGTGATTTTTAGAAATAAATAAAATAAATAAAATAAAATAAATAAAATAAAATAAATTAAATAGGAAATGGGAAATCTTTGCAGAAACGGGAAATGGGAAATCTTTGCAAAAACGGGAAATGGGAAATCTTTGCAAAAACGTGAAATAGGAAATGGGAAATCTTTGCAAAAACGGCAAATAGGAAATCTTTGCAAAAACGGGAAATGGGAAATCTTTGCAAAAACGGGAAATAAGAAATCTTTGCAAAAACGGGAAATGGGAAATCTTTGCAAAAACGGGAAATAGGAAATCTTTGGAAAAAGGGAAAAAGGAAATGGAAAATAAAAAATGGGAAATGGGAAATCTTTGCAAAAACGGGAAATAGGAAATGGGAAATAGGAAATCTTTGCAAAAACGGGAAATAGGAAATCTTTGCAAAAACGGGAAATAGGAAATCTTTGGAAAAACGGGAAATAGGAAATAGGAAATCTTTGCAAAAACGGGAAATGAGAAATAGGAAATCTTTGCAAAAACGGGAAATGAGAAATAGGAAATCTTTGCAAAAACGGCAAATGGGAAATCTATGCAAAAACCGGAAATGGGAAACCGGAATAGGAAATCGGAGATTGTTAGAACTTTTTCAGATTAATGGATATTTAATTTTTTTTGTATTTTCTCCAATTAAAAAAAAGGCTTATTTATTGCCATTAAGGCGGAACAAGGAAATGGGAAATAGGAAATCTTTGCAAAAACGGGAAATAGGAAGTGGGAAATAGGAAATCTTTGCAAAAACGGGAAATAGGAAATCTTTGCAAAAACGGCTGTGAAAAGACTGATGAATAACGTCATAACGTCAAAATACAAAGGAGAGGATGTCTTGATCCCGCGGATACCGATGATTCCAACGGACTTACCATTCGATTTTAAATGCTTACAATTTCCAGTACGTCTGGCCTTTGCGATGACCATAAATAAATCGCAAGGACAGTCTTTTGAAGTTTGTGGAATCCCTGTTTCGCGCATGGACAATTATACGTCGCGTGTTCGCGCGTCGGAAAACCGTCTTCTTTGTTTATTTACGCACCACAAAACAAAACAAAAAATATAGTTTATGAGAAAGCTTTAAATTAATTAACAGACTGTGTTTTCACAGTGTGTGTCTGTGAATATCAAATTTAAACCTTATAAATAGCCAGTATTTCAGGAAAACTCTGATTTCTAAGTAAGCAACATGATGTATCGAAAATAATAATAAAACTTCACGCTTTATTCAATAAATGATTTTTCATTAATAATTATTTTGTTTGTTTTAAAATCATTTTATACAAAAGATTAGGTCTTTTATTTATCGATGAGGCAGTAAGAAATCTGCCGGGTCAGCTAGTCTAAAATAAACTTCAGCTGCCAACCGAATTTTGACATGTTGTCTCCAAATTTCGAAGCTCTAGCTTTTATAGTCTCTAAGATTTCGATGTTCATACAGACAGACGGATACACAGACAGGGCTATATCGACTCGGCTGCTGATGCTGATCAAGAATGTATATAGTTTATGATCTCTGAGATCTCGATGTTCATACAGACAGATGAACACACAGACAGGGCTATATCAACTCGGCTGTTGATGCTAATCAAGAATGTATAGAGTTTATGGGGTCGCAGACGCCTCCTTCTGCCTGTATCGCACATTCGGACAAACGCAAACGATCATGATTTTTTTAAAATCCATGGCCCAAAAACATAATATCAATATAGTTACTCTAAATGATAAGACTATGAAATTGCTACAACATTTAGAGAAGCATAATAAATACGATCAAATGAAAAAGAAAAAGTAGGAACGGCTAGCTGTACAGGTGCAGTTGCCTCCGATTTCACCTTATAAAAGTAATTTTTAATAACTTCTGTGTTTTTTGCACGATTGTAACCAAATTTTCGGAGATCGTTAAGATGATGATTACCATTATGTGTGCCAAAACTGAACGTTCTAGCTGGAACATGATGCTTGGAAATCGTTTTTTTCGATTTACGGAGACGGAAGTAGGCGTGGATAACATCTAAAATAAACTTCAGCTGCCTACCGAATTTTGTCATGTTGTCTCCAAATTTCGTAGCTTTAACTTTTATAGTCTCTGAGATCTCGATGTTCATACAGACAAATGAACACACAGAGAGGGCTATATCGACTGGGCTGTTGATGCTGATCAAGAATGTATATAGTTTATGGGGTCGCAGACGCCTCCTTCTGCCTGTATCGCACATTCGTGCAAGCGCAAACGGTCATGATTTTTTTTAAATCCATGGCCTAAAAACATAATATCAAGATAGTTATCCTAAATGACAAGACTACGAAATTGATACAACATTTAGAGAAGCATAATAAATACGATCAAATGAAAAAGAAAAAGTAGGAGCGGCAAGCTGTACAGCTGCAGCTGCCTCCGATTTCACCTTATAAAAGTAATTATTTAATAACTTCTGTGTTTTTTGCACGATTGTAACCAAATTTTCAGAGATCATTAAGATGATGATTACCATTGTGTGTGCCAAAACTGAACGTTCTAGCTATAACATGATGCTTGGAAATTTTTTCGATTTACGGAGGCGGAAGGAGGCGTGGACAACATCTAAAATAAACTTCAGCTGCCTACTGAATTTTGACATGTTGTCTACAAATTTCGAAGCTCTAGCTTGTATGGTCTCTAACATTTCGATGTTCATACAGACAGACGGATACACAGACAGGGCTATATCGACTCGGCTGCTGATGCTGATCAAGAATGTATATAGTTTATGAGGTTGCAGTCGCCTCCTTCTGCCTGTATCGCACATTCGGTCAAACGCAAACGGTCATGATTTTTTTAAAATCCATGGCCCAAAAACATTATATCAATATAGATACTCTAAATAATAAGACTATGAAATTGATACAACATTTAGAGAAGCATAATAAATACGATCAAATGAAAAAGAAAAAGTAGGAACGGGTAGCTGTACAGGTGCAGCTTCCTCCGATTTCACCTTATAAAAGTAATTTTTTAATAACTTCTGTGTTTTTTGCACGATTGTAACCAAATTTTCGGAGATCGTTAAGATGATGATTACTATTAGGTGTGCCAAAACTGAACGTTCTAGCTATAACATGATGCTTGGAAATCGTTTTTTTCGATTTACGGAGGCGGAAGGAGGCGTGGACAACATCTAAAAAAAACTTTAGCTGCCAACCGAATTTTCACATGTTGTCTCCAAATTTTGAAGCTCTAGCTTTTATAGTCTCTAAGCTTTCGATGTTCATACAGACAGACGGATACACAGACAGGGCTATATCGTCTCGGCTGCTGATGCTGATCAAGAATGTATATAGTTTATGGGGTCGCAGACGCCTACTTCTGCCTGTATCGCACATTCGGAGAAAAGCAAACGGTCATGATTTTTTTAAAATCCATGACCCAAAAACATAATATCAATAAAAATTACTCTAAATGATAAGACTATGAAATTGATACAACATTTAGAGAAGTATAATAAATACGATCAAATGAAAAAGAAAAAGTAGGAACGGGTAGCTGTACAGGTGCAGCTTCCTCCGATTTCACCTTATAAAAGTAATTCTTTAATAACTTCTGTGTTTTTTAAACGATTGTAACCAAATTTTTAGAGATCATTAAGATGATGATTACCATTATGTGTGCCAAAACTGAACTTTCTAGCTAGAACATGATGCTTGGAAATCGTTTTTTTCGATTTACGGAGGCGGAAGGAGGCGTGGACAACATCTAAAATAAACTTCAGCTGCCAACCGTATTTTGACATGTAGTCTCCAAATTTCGAAGCTCTAGCTTTTATAGTCTCTAAGATTTCGATGTTCATACAGACAGACGGATACACAGACAGGGCTATATCGACTCGGCTGCTGATGCTGATCAAGAATGTATATAGTTTATGATCTCTGAGATCTCGATGTTCATACAGACAGATGAACACACAGACAGGGCTATATCAACTCGGCTGTTGATGCTGATCAAGAATGTATATAGTTTATGGGGTCGCAGACGCCTCCTTCTGCCTGTATCGCACATTCGGACAAACGCAAACGATCATGATTTTTTTAAAATCCATGGCCCAAAAACATAATATCAAGACTCTAAGACTTCGATGTTCATACAGACAGACGGATACACAGACAGGGATATATCGACTCGGCTGCTGATGCTGATCAAGAATGTATATAGTTTATGGGGTCGCAGACGCCTCCTTCTGCCTGTATCGCACATTCGGACAAACGCAAACGATCATGATTTTTTTAAAATCCATGGCCCAAAAACATAATATCAAGATAGTTATCCTAAATGACAAGAAGACGAAATTGATACAACATTTAGAGAAGCATAATAAATACGATCAAATGAAAAAGAAAAAGTAGGAGCGGCTAGCTGTACAGGTGCAGCTGCCTCCGATTTCACCTTATAAAAGTAATTATTTAATAACTTCTGTGTTTTTTGCACGATTGTAACCAAATTTTCAGAGATCATTAAGATGATGATTACCATTGTGTGTGCCAAGACTGAACATTCTAGCTAGAACATGATGCTTGGAAATCGTTTTTTTCGATTTACGGATGCGGAAGGAGGCGTGGACAACATCTAAAATAAACTTCAGCTGCCAACCGAATTTTGACATGTTGTCTCCAAATTTCGAAGCTCTAGCTTTTATAGTCTCTAAGATTTCGATGTTCATACAGACAGACGGATACACAGACAGGGCTATATCGACTCGGCTGCTGATGCTGATCAAGAATGTATATAGTTTATGATCTCTGAGATCTCGATGTTCATACAGACAGATGAACACACAGACAGGGCTATATCGACTGGGCTGTTGATGCTGATCAAGAATGTATATAGTTTATGGGGTCGCAGACGCCTCCTTCTGCCTGTATCGCACATTCGGACAAACGCAAACGATCATGATTTTTTTAAAATCCATGGCCCAAAAACATAATAATATCAAGACTCTAAGACTTCGATGTTCATACAGACAGACGGATACACAGACAGGGCTATATCGACTCGGCTGCTGATGCTGATCAAGAATGTATATAGTTTATGGGGTCGCAGACGCCTCCTTCTCCCTGTATCGCACATTCGGACAAACGCAAACGATCATGATTTTTTTAAAATCCATGGCCCTAAAACATAATATCAATATAGTTACTCTAAATGATAAGACTATGAAATTGATACAAAATTTAGAGAAGCATAATAAATACGATCAAATGAAAAAGAAAAAGTAGGAACGGCTAGCTGTACAGGTACAGCTTCCTCCGATTTCACCTTATAAAAGTAATTATTTAATAACTTCTGTGTTTTTTGCACGATTGTAACCAAATTTTCAGAGATCATTAAGATGATGATTACCATTGTGTGTGCCAAAACTGAACATTCTAGCTAGAACATGATGCTTGGAAATCGTTTTTTTCGATTTACGGAGGCGGAAGGAGGCGTGGACAACATCTAAAATAAACTTCAGCTGCCAACCGAATTTTGACATGTTGTCTCCAAATTTCGAAGCTCTAGCTTTTATAGTCTCTAAGATTTCGATGTTCATACAGACAGACGGATACACAGACAGGGCTATATCGACTCGGCTGCTGATGCTGATCAAGAATGTATATAGTTTATGATCTCTGAGATCTCGATGTTCATACAGACAGATGAACACACAGACAGGGCTATATCGACTGGGCTGTTGATGCTGATCAAGAATGTATATAGTTTATGGGGTCGCAGACGCCTCCTTCTGCCTGTATCGCACATTCGGACAAACGCAAACGATCATGATTTTTTTAAAATCCATGGCCCAAAAACATAATATCAAGACTCTAAGACTTCGATGTTCATACAGACAGACGGATACACAGACAGGGCTATATCGACTCGGCTGCTGATGCTGATCAAGAATGTATATAGTTTATGGGGTCGCAGACGCCTCCTTCTCCCTGTATCGCACATTCGGACAAACGCAAACGATCATGATTTTTTTAAAATCCATGGCCCAAAAACATAATATCAATATAGTTACTCTAAATGATAAGACTATGAAATTGATACAAAATTTAGAGAAGCATAATAAATACGATCAAATGAAAAAGAAAAAGTAGGAACGGCTAGCTGTACAGGTACAGCTTCCTCCGATTTCACCTTATAAAAGTAATTATTTAATAACTTCTGTGTTTTTGCACGATTGTAACCAAATTTTCAGAGATCATTAAGATGATGATTACCATTGTGTGTGCCAAAACTGAACATTCTAGCTAGAACATGATGCTTGGAAATCGTTTTTTTCGATTTACGGAGGCGGAAGGAGGCGTGGACAACATCTAAAATAAACTTCAGCTGCCAACCGAATTTTGACATGTTGTCTCCAAATTTCGAAGCTCTAGCTTTTATAGTCTCTAAGATTTCGATGTTCATACAGACAGACGGATACACAGACAGGGCTATATCGACTCGGCTGCTGATGCTGATCAAGAATGTATATAGTTTATGATCTCTGAGATCTCGATGTTCATACAGACAGATGAACACACAGACAGGGCTATATCGACTGGGCTGTTGATGCTGATCAAGAATGTATATAGTTTATGGGGTCGCAGACGCCTCCTTCTGCCTGTATCGCACATTCGGACAAACGCAAACGATCATGATTTTTTTAAAATCCATGGCCCAAAAACATAATATCAAGACTCTAAGACTTCGATGTTCATACAGACAGGCGGATACACAGACAGGGCTATATCGACTCGGCTGCTGATGCTGATCAAGAATGTATATAGTTTATGGGGTCGCAGACGCCTCCTTCTCCCTGTATCGCACATTCGGACAAACGCAAACGATCATGATTTTTTAAAATCCATGGCCCAAAAACATAATATCAATATAGTTACTCTAAATGATAAGACTATGAAATTGATACAAAATTTAGAGAAGCATAATAAATACGATCAAATGAAAAAGAAAAAGTAGGAACGGCTAGCTGTACAGGTACAGCTTCCTCCGATTTCACCTTATAAAAGTAATTATTTAATAACTTCTGTGTTTTTGCACGATTGTAACCAAATTTTCAGAGATCATTAAGATGGTGATTACCATTGTGTGTGCCAAAACTGAACACTCTAGCTAGAACATGGTGCTTGGAAATCGTTTTTTTCGATTTACGGAGGCGGAAGGAGGCGTGGACAACATCTAAAATAAACTTCAGCTGCCAACCGAATTTTGACATGTTGTCTACAAATTTCGAAGCTCTAGCTTTTATAGTCTCTAAGATTTCGATGTTCATACAGACAGACGGATACACAGACAGGGCTATATCGACTCGGCTGTTGATGCTGATCAAGAATGTATATAGTTTATGATCTCTGAGATCTCGATGTTCATACAGACAGATGAACACACAGACAGGGCTATATCGACTGGGCTGTTGATGCTGATCAAGAATGTATATAGTTTATGGGGTCGCAGACGCCTCCTTCTGCCTGTATCGCACATTCGGACAAACGCAAACGATCATGATTTTTTTAAAATCCATGGCCCAAAAACATAATATCAAGACTCTAAGACTTCGATGTTCATACAGACAGACGGATACACAGACAGGGCTATATCGACTCGGCTGTTGATGCTGATCAAGAATGTATATAGTTTATGGGGTCGCAGACGCCTCCTTCTGCCTGTATCGCACATTCGGACAAACGCAAACGATCATGATTTTTTTAAAATCCATGGCCCAAAAACATAATATCAATATAGTTACTCTAAATGATAAGACTATGAAATTGATACAAAATTTAGAGAAGCATAATAAATACGATCAAATGAAAAAGAAAAAGTAGGAACGGCTAGCTGTACAGGTACAGCTTCCTCCGATTTCACCTTATAAAAGTAATTATTTAATAACTTCTGTGTTTTTTGCACGATTGTAACCAAATTTTCAGAGATCATTAAGATGATGATTACCATTGTGTGTGCCAAAACTGAACACTCTAGCTAGAACATGGTGCTTGGAAATCGTTTTTTTCGATTTACGGAGGCGGAAGGAGGCGTGGACAACATCTAAAATAAACCTCAGCTGCCAACCGAATTTTCACATGTTGTCTCCTAATTTTGAAGCTCTAGCTTTTATAGTCTCTAAGCTTTTGATGTTCATACAGACAGACGGATACACAGACAGGGCTATATCGTCTCGGCTGCTGATGCTGATCAAGAATGTATATAGTTTATGGGGTCGCAGACGCCTACTTCTGCCTGTATCGCACATTCGGAGAAAAGCAAACGGTCATGATTTTTTTAAAATCCATGGCCCAAAAACATAATATCAATAAAAATTACTCTAAATGATAAGACTATGAAATTGATACAACATTTAGAGAAGTATAATAAATACGATCAAATGAAAAAGAAAAAGTAGGAACGGGTAGCTGTACAGGTGCAGCTTCCTCCGATTTCACCTTATAAAAGTAATTCTTTAATAACTTCTGTGTTTTTTAAACGATTGTAACAAATTTTTAGAGATCATTAAGATGATGATTACCATTATGTGTGCCAAAACTGAACTTACTAGCTAGAACATGATGCTTGGAAATCGTTTTTTTCGATTTACGGAGGCGGAAGGAGGCGTGGACAACATCTAAAATAAACTTCAGCTGCCAACCGAATTTTGACATGTTGTCTACAAATTTCGAAGCTCTAGCTTTTATAGTCTCTAAGATTTCGATGTTCATACAGACAGACGGATACACAGACAGGGCTATATCGACTCGGCTGCTGATGCTGATCAAGAATGTATATAGTTTATGATCTCTGAGATCTCGATGTTCATACAGACAGATGAACACACAGACAGGGCTATATCGACTGGGCTGTTGATGCTGATCAAGAATGTATATAGTTTATGGGGTCGCAGACGCCTCCTTCTGCCTGTATCGCACATTCGGACAAACGCAAACGATCATGATTTTTTAAAATCCATGGCCCAAAAACATAATATCAAGACTCTAAGACTTCGATGTTCATACAGACAGACGGATACACAGACAGGGCTATATCGACTCGGCTGCTGATGCTGATCAAGAATGTATATAGTTTATGATCTCTGAGATCTCGATGTTCATACAGACAGATGAACACACAGACAGGGCTATATCGACTGGGCTGTTGATGCTGATCAAGAATGTATATAGTTTATGGGGTCGCAGACGCCTCCTTCTGCCTGTATCGCACATTCGGACAAACGCAAACGATCATGATTTTTTTAAAATCCATGGCCCAAAAAACATAATATCAAGACTCTAAGACTTCGATGTTCATACAGACAGGCGGATACACAGACAGGGCTATATCGACTCGGCTGCTGATGCTGATCAAGAATGTATATAGTTTATGGGGTCGCAGACGCCTCCTTCTCCCTGTATCGCACATTCGGACAAACGCAAACGATCATGATTTTTTTAAAATCCATGGCCCAAAAACATAATATCAATATAGTTACTCTAAATGATAAGACTATGAAATTGATACAACATTTAGAGAAGCATAATAAATACGATCAAATGAAAAAGAAAAAGTAGGAACGGGTAGCTGTACAGGTGCAGCTTCCTCCGATTTCACCTTATAAAAGTAATTCTTTAATAACTTCTGTGTTTTTAAACGATTGTAACCAAATTTTAGAGATCATTAAGATGATGATTACCATTATGTGTGCCAAAACTGAACTTACTAGCTAGAACATGATGCTTGGAAATCGTTTTTTTCGATTTACGGAGGCGGAAGGAGGCGTGGACAACATCTAAAATAAACTTCAGCTGCCAACCGAATTTTGACATGTTGTCTACAAATTTCGAAGCTCTAGCTTTTATAGTCTCTAAGATTTCGATGTTCATACAGACAGACGGATACACAGACAGGGCTATATCGACTCGGCTGCTGATGCTGATCAAGAATGTATATAGTTTATGATCTCTGAGATCTCGATGTTCATACAGACAGATGAACACACAGACAGGGCTATATCGACTGGGCTGTTGATGCTGATCAAGAATGTATATAGTTTATGGGGTCGCAGACGCCTCCTTCTGCCTGTATCGCACATTCGGACAAACGCAAACGATCATGATTTTTTTAAAATCCATGGCCCAAAAACATAATATCAAGACTCTAAGACTTCGATGTTCATACAGACAGACGGATACACAGACAGGGCTATATCGACTCGGCTGTTGATGCTGATCAAGAATGTATATAGTTTATGGGGTCGCAGACGCCTCCTTCTGCCTGTATCGCACATTCGGACAAACGCAAACGATCATGATTTTTTTAAAATCCATGGCCCAAAAACATAATATCAATATAGTTACTCTAAATGATAAGACTATGAAATTGATACAAAATTTAGAGAAGCATAATAAATACGATCAAATGAAAAAGAAAAAGTAGGAACGGCTAGCTGTACAGGTACAGCTTCCTCCGATTTCACCTTATAAAAGTAATTATTTAATAACTTCTGTGTTTTTTGCACGATTGTAACCAAATTTTCAGAGATCATTAAGATGATGATTACCATTGTGTGTGCCAAAACTGAACACTCTAGCTAGAACATGGTGCTTGGAAATCGTTTTTTCGATTTACGGAGGCGGAAGGAGGCGTGGACAACATCTAAAATAAACTTCATCTGCCAACCGAATTTTGACATGTTGTCTACAAATTTCGAAGCTCTAGCTTTTATAGTCTCTAAGATTTCGATGTTCATACAGACAGACGGATACACAGACAGGGCTATATCGACTCGGCTGCTGATGCTGATCAAGAATGTATATAGTTTATGGTCTCTGAGATCTCGATGTTCATACAGACAGATGAACACACAGACAGGGCTATATCGACTGGGCTGTTGATGCTGATCAAGAATGTATATAGTTTATGGGGTCGCAGACGCCTCCTTCTGCCTGTATCGCACATTCGGACAAACGCAATCGATCATGATTTTTTTTAAATCCATGGCCCAAAAACATAATATCAAGACTCTAAGACTTCGATGTTCATACAGACAGACGGATACACAGACAGGGCTATATCGACTCGGCTGCTGATGCTGATCAAGAATGTATATAGTTTATGGGGTCGCAGACGCCTCCTTCTCCCTGTATCGCACATTCGGACAAACGCAAACGATCATGATTTTTTTAAAATCCATGGCCCAAAAACATAATATCAATATGGTTACTCTAAATGATAAGACTATGAAATTGATACAAAATTTAGAGAAGCATAATAAATACGATCAAATGAAAAAAGAAAAAGTAGGAACGGCTAGCTGTACAGGTACAGCTTCCTCCGATTTCACCTTATAAAAGTAATTATTTAATAACTTCTGTGTTTTTTGCACGATTGTAACCAAATTTTCAGAGATCATTAAGATGATGATTACCATTGTGTGTGCCAAAACTGAACACTCTAGCTAGAACATGGTGCTTGGAAATCGTTTTTTCGATTTACGGAGGCGGAAGGAGGCGTGGACAACATCTAAAATAAACCTCAGCTGCCAACCGAATTTTCACATGTTGTCTCCAAATTTTGAAGCTCTAGCTTTTATAGTCTCTAAGCTTTCGATGTTCATACAGACAGACGGATACACAGACAGGGCTATATCGTCTCGGCTGCTGATGCTGATCAAGAATGTATATAGTTTATGGGGTCGCAGACGCCTACTTCTGCCTGTATCGCACATTCGGAGAAAAGCAAACGGTCATGATTTTTTTAAAATCCATGGCCCAAAAACATAATATCAATAAAAATTACTCTAAATGATAAGACTATGAAATTGATACAACATTTAGAGAAGTATAATAAATACGATCAAATGAAAAAGAAAAAGTAGGAACGGGTAGCTGTACAGGTGCAGCTTCCTCCGATTTCACCTTATAAAAGTAATTCTTTAATAACTTCTGTGTTTTTTAAACGATTGTAACCAAATTTTTAGAGATCATTAAGATGATGATTACCATTATGTGTGCCAAAACTGAACTTTCTAGCTAGAACATGATGCTTGGAAATCGTTTTTTTCGATTTACGGAGGCGGAAGGAGGCGTGGACAACATCTAAAATAAACTTCAGCTGCCAACCGTATTTTGACATGTTGTCTCCAAATTTCGAAGCTCTAGCTTTTATAGTCTCTAAGATTTCGATGTTCATACAGACAGACGGATACACAGACAGGGCTATATCGACTCGGCTGCTGATGCTGATCAAGAATGTATATAGTTTATGATCTCTGAGATCTCGATGTTCATACAGACAGATGAACACACAGACAGGGCTATATCAACTCGGCTGTTGATGCTGATCAAGAATGTATATAGTTTATGGGGTCGCAGACGCCTCCTTCTGCCTGTATCGCACATTCGGACAAACGCAAACGATCACGATTTTTTAAAATCCATGGCCCAAAAACATAATATCAAGACTCTAAGACTTCGATGTTCATACAGACAGACGGATACACAGACAGGGCTATATCGACTCGGCTGCTGATGCTGATCAAGAATGTATATAGTTTATGGGGTCGCAGACGCCTCCTTCTGCCTGTATCGCACATTCGGACAAACGCAAACGATCATGATTTTTTAAAATCCATGGCCCAAAAACATAATATCAAGATAGTTATCCTAAATGACAAGACTACGAAATTGATACAACATTTAGAGAAGCATAATAAATATGATCAAATGAAAAAGAAAAAGTAGGAGCGGCTAGCTGTACAGGTGCAGCTGCCTCCGATTTCACCTTATAAAAGTAATTATTTAATAACTTCTGGGTTTTTTGCACGATTGTAACCAAATTTTCAGAGATCATTAAGATGATGATTACCATTGTGTGTGCCAAAACTGAACACTCTAGCTAGAACATGGTGCTTGGAAATCGTTTTTTTCGATTTACGGAGGCGGAAGGAGGCGTGGACAACATCTAAAATAAACTTCAGCTGCCAACCGAATTTTGACATGTTGTCTCCAAATTTCGAAGCTCTAGCTTTTATAGTCTCTAAGATTTCGATGTTCATACAGACAGACGGATACACAGACAGGGCTATATCGACTCGGCTGCTGATGCTGATCAAGAATGTATATAGTTTATGATCTCTGAGATCTCGATGTTCATACAGACAGATGAACACACAGACAGGGCTATATCGACTGGGCTGTTGATGCTGATCAAGAATGTATATAGTTTATGGGGTCGCAGACGCCTCCTTCTGGCTGTATCGCACATTCGTGCAAGCGCAAACGGTCATGATTTTTTTTAAATCCATGGCCTAAAAACATAATATCAATATAGTTATCCTAAATGACAAGACTACGAAATTGATACAACATTTAGAGAAGCATAATAAATACGATCAAATGAAAAAGAAAAAGTAGGAACGGCTAGCTGTACAGGTGCAGCTTCCTCCGATTTCACCTTATAAAAGTAATTCTTTAATAACTTCTGTGTTTTTTGCACGATTGTAACCAAATTTTCAGAGATCATTAAGATGATGATTACCATTGTGTGTGCCAAAACTGTACGTTCTAGCTTTAACATTATGCTTGGAAATCGTTTTTTTTCGATTTACGGAGACGGAAGTAGGCGTGGATAACATCTAAAATAAACTTCAGCTGCCTACCGAATTTTGTCATGTTGTCTCCAAATTTCGTAGCTTTAACTTTTATAGTCTCTGAGATCTCGATGTTCATACAGACAGATGAACACACAGACAGGGCTATATCGACTGGGCTGTTGATGCTGATCAAGAATGTATATAGTTTATGGGGTCGCAGACGCCGCCTTCTGGCTGTATCGCACATTCGTGCAAGCGCAAACGGTCATGATTTTTTTTAAATCCATGGCCTAAAAACATAATATCAAGATAGTTATCCTAAATGACAAGACTACGAAATTGATACAACATTTAGAGAAGCATAATAAATACGATCAAATGAAAAAGAAAAAGTAGGAGCGGCTAGCTGTACAGGTGCAGCTGCCTCCGATTTCACCTTATAAAAGTAATTATTTAATAACTTCTGTGTTTTTTGCACGATTGTAACCAAATTTTCAGAGATCATTAAGATGATGATTACCATTGTGTGTGCCAAAACTGAACATTCTAGCTAGAACATGATGCTTGGAAATGGTTTTTTCGATTTACGGAGGCGGAAGGAGGCGTGGACAACATCTAAAATAAACTTCAGCTGCCAACCGAATTTTGACATGTTGTCTCCAAATTTCGAAGCTCTAGCTTTTATAGTCTCTAAGATTTCGATGTTCATACAGACAGACGGATACACAGACAGGGCTATATCGACTCGGCTGCTGATGCTGATCAAGAATGTATATAGTTTATGATCTCTGAGATCTCGATGTTCATACAGACAGATGAACACACAGACAGGGCTATATCGACTGGGCTGTTGATGCTGATCAAGAATGTATATAGTTTATGGGGTCGCAGACGCCTCCTTCTGCCTGTATCGCACATTCGGACAAACGCAAACGATCATGATTTTTTTAAAATCCATGGCCCAAAAACATAATATCAATATAGTTACTCTAAATGATAAGACTATGAAATTGATACAAAATTTAGAGAAGCATAATAAATACGATCAAATGAGAAAGAAAAAGTAGGAACGGCTAGCTGTACAGGTGCAGCTTCCTCCGATTTCACCTTATAAAAGTAATTATTTAATAACTTCTGTGTTTTTTGCACGATTGTAACCAAATTTTTAGAGATCATTAAGATGATGATTACCATTGTGTGTCCCAAAACTGAACATTCTAGCTAGAACATGATGCTTGGAAATCGTTTTTTTCGATTTACGGAGGCGGAAGGAGGCGTGGACAACATCTAAAATAAACTTCAGCTGCCAACCGAATTTTGACATGTTGTCTCCAAATTTCGAAGCTCTAGCTTTTATAGTCTCTAAGATTTCGATGTTCATACAGACAGACGGATACACAGACAGGGCTATATCGACTCGGCTGCTGATGCTGATCAAGAATGTATATAGTTTATGATCTCTGAGATCTCGATGTTCATACAGACAGATGAACACACAGACAGGGCTATATCGACTCGGCTGTTGATGTTGATCAAGAATGTATATAGTTTATGGGGTCGCAGACACCTCCTTCTGCCTGTATCGCACATTCGGACAAACGCAAACGATCATGATTTTTTAAAATCCATGGCCCAAAAACATAATATCAAGACTCTAAGACTTCGATGTTCATACAGACAGACGGATACACAGACAGGGCTATATCGACTCGGCTGCTGATGCTGATCAAGAATGTATATAGTTTATGATCTCTGAGATCTCGATGTTCATACAGACAGATGAACACACAGACAGGGCTATATCGACTCGGCTGTTGATGCTGACCAAGAATGTATATAGTTGATGGGGTCGTAGACGCCTCCTTCTGCCTGTATCGCACATTCGGACAAACGCAAACGATCATGATTTTTTTAAAATCCATGGCCCAAAAACATAATATCAAGACTCTAAGACTTCGATGTTCATACAGACAGACGGATACACAGACAGGGCTATATCGACTCGGCTGCTGATGCTGATCAAGAATGTATATAGTTTATGGGGTTGCAGACGCCTCCTTCTGCCTGTATCGCACATTCGGACAAACGCAAACGATCATGATTTTTTTTAAATCCATGGCCCAAAAACATAATATCAATATAGTTACTCTAAATGATAAGACTATGAAATTGATACAAAATTTAGAGAAGCATAATAAATACGATCAAATGAGAAAGAAAAAGTAGGAACGGCTAGCTGTACAGGTGCAGCTTCCTCCGATTTCACCTTATAAAAGTAATTATTTAATAACTTCTGTGTTTTTTGCACGATTGTAACCAAATTTTCAGAGATCATTAAGATGATGAGTACCATTGTGTGTGCCAAAACTGAACGTTCTAGCTATAACATGATGCTTGGAAATCGTTTTTTCGATTTACGGAGGCGAAAGGAGGCGTGGACAACATCTAAAATAAACTTCAGCTGCCTACCGAATTTTGTCATGTTGTCTCCAAATTTCGTAGCTTTAACTTTTATAGTCTCTGAGATCTCGATGTTCATACAGACAGATGAACACACAGACAGGGCTATATCGACTGGGCTGTTGATGCTGATCAAGAATGTATATAGTTTATGGGGTCGCAGACGCCTCCTTCTGCCTGTATCGCACATTCGTGCAAGCGCAAACGGTCATGATTTTTTTTAAATCCATGGCCTAAAAACATAATATCAAGATAGTTATCCTAAATGACAAGACTACGAAATTGATACAACATTTAGAGAAGCACAATAAATACGATCAAATGAAAAAGAAAAAGTAGGAGCGGCTAGCTGTACAGGTGCAGCTGCCTCCGATTTCACCTTATAAAAGTAATTATTTAATAACTTCTGTGTTTTTTGCACGATTGTAACCAAATTTTTAGAGATCATTAAGATGATGATTACCATTGTGTGTGCCAAAACTGTACGTTCTAGCTTTAACATTATGCTTGGAAATCGTTTTTTTCGATTTACGGAGACGGAAGTAGGCGTGGATAACATCTAAAATAAACTTCAGCTGCCTACCGAATTTTGTCATGTTGTCTCCAAATTTCGTAGCTTTAACTTTTATAGTCTCTGAGATCTCGATGTTCATACAGACAGATGAACACACAGACAGGGCTATATCGACTGGGCTGTTGATGCTGATCAAGAATGTATATAGTTTATGGGGTCGCAGACGCCTCCTTCTGCCTGTATCGCACATTCGTGCAAGCGCAAACGGTCATGATTTTTTTTAAATCCATGGCCTAAAAACATAATATCAAGATAGTTATCCTAAATGACAAGACTACGAAATTGATACAACATTTAGAGAAGCATAATAAATACGATCAAATGAAAAAGAAAAATTAGGAGCGGCTAGCTGTACAGGTGCAGCTGCCTCCGATTTCACCTTATAAAAGTAATTATTTAATAACTTCTGTGTTTTTTGCACGATTGTAACCAAATTTTCAGAGATCATTAAGATGATGATTACCATTGTGTGTGCCAAAACTGAACGTTCTAGCTATAACATGATGCTTGGAAATCGTTTTTTTCGATTTACGGAGGCGAAAGGAGGCGTGGACAACATCTAAAATAAACTTCAGCTGCCTACCGAATTTTGTCATGTTGTCTCCAAATTTCGTAGCTTTAACTTTTATAGTCTCTGAGATCTCGATGTTCATACAGACAGATGAACACACAGACAGGGCTATATCGACTGGGCTGTTGATGCTGATCAAGAATGTATATAGTTTATGGGGTCGCAGACGCCTCCTTCTGCCTGTATCGCACATTCGTGCAAGCGCAAACGGTCATGATTTTTTTTAAATCCATGGCCTAAAAACATAATATCAAGATAGTTATCCTAAATGACAAGACTACGAAATTGATACAACATTTAGAGAAGCATAATAAATACGATCAAATGAAAAAGAAAAATTAGGAGCGGCTAGCTGTACAGGTGCAGCTGCCTCCGATTTCACCTTATAAAAGTAATTATTTAATAACTTCTGTGTTTTTTGCACGATTGTAACCAAATTTTCAGAGATCATTGAGATGATGAGTACCATTGTGTGTGCCAAAACTGAACGTTCTAGCCATAACATGATGCTTGGAAATCGTTTTTTTCGATTTACGGAGGCGAAAGGAGGCGTGGACAACATCTAAAATAAACTTCAGCTGCCTACTGAATTTTGACATGTTGTCTCCATATTTCAAAGCTCTAGCTTTTATGGTCTCTAACATTTCGATGTTCATACAGACAGACGGATACACAGACAGGGCTATATCGACTGGGCTGTTGATGCTGATCAAGAATGTATATAGTTTATGGGGTCGCAGACGCCTCCTTCTGCCTGTATCGCACATTCGTGCAAGCGCAAACGGTCATGATTTTTTTAAATCCATGGCCTAAAAACATAATATCAAGATAGTTATCCTAAATGACAAGACTACGAAATTGATACAATATTTAGAGAAGCATAATAAATACGATCAAATGAAAAAGAAAAAAGTAGGAGCGGCTAGCTGTACAGGTGCACCTGCCTCCGATTTCACCTTATAAAAGTAATTATTTAATAACTTCTGTGTTTTTTGCACGATTTGTAACCAAATTTTCAGAGATCATTAAGATGATGATTACCATTGTGTGTGCCAAGACTGAACATTCTAGCTAGAACATAATGCTTGGAAATCGTTTTTTTCGATTTACGGAGGCGGAAGGAGGCGTGGACAACATCTAAAATAAACTTCAACTGCCAACCGAATTTTGACATGTTGTCTCCAAATTTCGAAGCTCTAGCTTTTATAGTCTCTAAGATTTCGATGTTCATACAGACAGACGGATACACAGACAGGGCTATATCGACTCGGCTTCTGATGCTGATCAAGAATGTATATAGTTTATGATCTCTGAGATCTCGATGTTCATACAGACAGATGAACACACAGACAGGGCTATATCGACTCGGCTGTTGATGCTGATCAAGAATGTATATAGTTTATGGGGTCGCAGACGCCTCCTTCTACCTGTATCGCACATTCGGACAAACGCAAACGATCATGATTTTTTTAAAATCCATGGCCCAAAAACATAATATCAAGACTCTAAGACTTCGATGTTCATACAGACAGACGGATACACAGACAGGGCTATATCGACTCGGCTGATGATGCTGATCAAGAATGTATATAGTTTATGGGGTCGCAGACGCCTCCTTCTGCCTGTATCGCACATTCGGACAAACGCAAACGATCATGATTTTTTTTAAATCCATGGCCCAAAAACATAATATCAATATAGTTACTCTAAATGATAAGACTATGAAATTGATACAACATTTAGGAAGCATAATAAACACGATCAAATGAAAAAGAAGAAGTAGGAACGGATAGCTGTACAGGTGCAGCTTCGACCGATTTCACCTTATAAAAGTAATTCTTTAATAACTTCTGTGTTTTTTGCACGATTGTAACCAAATTTTCAGAGATCATTAAGATGATGATTACCATTGTGTGTGCCAAAACTGAACGTTCTAGCTAGAACATGATGCTTGGAAATGGTTTTTTCGGTTTACGGAGGCGGAAGGAGGCGTGGACAACATCTAAAATAAACTTCAGCTGCCAACCGAATTTTGACATGTTGTCTCCAAATTTCGAAGCTCTAGCTTTTATAGTCTCTAAGATTTCGATGTTCATACAGACAGACGGATACACAGACAGGGCTATATCGACTCGGCTGCTGATGCTGATCAAGAATGTATTTAGTTTATGATCTCTGAGATCTCGATGTTCATACAGACAGATGAACACACAGACAGGGCTATATCGACTCGGCTGTTGATGCTGATCAAGAATGTATATAGTTTATGGGGTCGCAGACGCCTCATGATTTTTTAAAATCCATGGCCCAAAAACATAATATCAAGACTCTAAGACTTCGATGTTCATACAGACAGACGGATACACAGACAGGGCTATATCGACTCGGCTGCTGATGCTGATCAAGAATGTATATAGTTAATATCAAGACTCTAAGACTTCGATGTTCATACGGACAGACGGATACACAGACAGGGCTATATCGACTCGGCTGATGATGCTGATCAAGAATGTATATAGTTTATGGGGTCGCAGACGCCTCCTTCTGCCTGTATCGCACATTCGGACAAACGCAAACGATCATGATTTTTTTTAAATCCATGGCCCAAAAACATAATATCAATATAGTTACTCTAAATGATAAGACTATGAAATTGATACAAAATTTAGAGAAGCATAATAAATACGATCAAATGAAAAAGAAAAAGTAGGAACGGCTAGCTGTACAGGTGCAGCTTCCTCCGATTTCACCTTATAAAAGTAATTATTTAATAACTTCTGTGTTTTTTGCACGATTGTAACCAAATTTTCAGAGATCATTAAGATGATGATTACCATTGTGTGTGCCAAAACTGAACGTTCTAGCTAGAACATGATGCTTGGAAATGGTTTTTTTCGGTTTACGGAGGCGGAAGGAGGCGTGGACAACATCTAAAATAAACTTCAGCTGCCAACCGAATTTTGACATGTTGTCTCCAAATTTCGAAGCTCTAGCTTTTATAGTCTCTAAGATTTCGATGTTCATACAGACAGACGGATACACAGACAGGGCTATATCGACTCGGCTGCTGATGCTGATCAAGAATGTATTTAGTTTATGATCTCTGAGATCTCGATGTTCATACAGACAGATGAACACACAGACAGGGCTATATCGACTCGGCTGTTGATGCTGATCAAGAATGTATATAGTTTATGGGGTCGCAGACGCCTCCTTCTGCCTGTATCGCACATTCGGACAAACGCAAACGATCATGATTTTATTAAAATCCATGGCCCAAAAACATAATATCAAGACTCTAAGACTTCGATGTTCATACAGACAGACGGATACACAGACAGGGCTATATCGACTCGGCTGCTGATGCTGATCAAGAATGTATATAGTTTATGGGGTTGCAGACGCCTCCTTCTGCCTGTATCGCACATTCGGACAAACGCAAACGGTCATGATTTTTTTAAAATCCATGGCCCAAAAACATAATATCAATATAGTTACTCTAAATGATAAGACTATGAAATTGATACAAAATTTAGAGAAGCATAATAAATACGATCAAATGAAAAAGAAAAAGTAGGAACGGCTAGCTGTACAGGTGCAGCTTCCTCCGATTTCACCTTATAAAAGTAATTCTTTAATAACTTCTGTGTTTTTGAACGATTGTAACCAAATTTTCAGAGATCATTAAGATGATGATTACCATTGTGTGTGCCAAAACTGTACGTTCTAGCTTTAACATTATGCTTGGAAATCGTTTTTTTTCGATTTACGGAGACGGAAGTAGGCGTGGATAACATCTAAAATAAACTTCAGCTGCCTACCGAATTTTGTCATGTTGTCTCCAAATTTCGTAGCTTTAACTTTTATAGTCTCTGAGATCTCGATGTTCATACAGACAGATGAACACACAGACAGGGCTATATCGACTGGGCTGTTGATGCTGATCAAGAATGTATATAGTTTATGGGGTCGCAGACGCCTCCTTCTGCCTGTATCGCACATTCGTGCAAGCGCAAACGGTCATGATTTTTTTAAATCCATGGCCTAAAAACATAATATCAAGATAGTTATCCTAAATGACAAGACTACGAAATTGATACAACATTTAGAGAAGCATAATAAATACGATCAAATGAAAAAGAAAAGGTAGAAGCGGCTAGCTGTACAGGTGCAGCTGCCTCCGATTTCACCTTATAAAAGTAATTATTTAATAACTTCTGTGTTTTTTGAACGATTGTAACCAAATTTTCAGAGATCATTAAGATGATGATTACCATTGTGTGTGCCAAGACTGAACACTCTAGCTATAACATGATGCTTGGAAATCGTTTTTTTTCGATTTACGGAGGCGGAAGGAGGCGTGGACAACATCTAAAATAAACTTCAGCTGCCAACCGAATTTTGACATGTTGTCTCCAAATTTCGAAGCTCTAGCTTTTATAGTCTCTAAGATTTCGATGTTCATACAGACAGACGGATACACAGACAGGGCTATATCGACTCGGCTGCTGATGCTGATCAAGAATGTATATAGTTTATGATCTCTGAGATCTCGATGTTCATATAGACAGATGAACACACAGACAGGGCTATATCGACTCGGCTGTTGATGCTGATCAAGAATGTATATAGTTTATGGGGTCGCAGACGCCTCCTTCTGCCTGTATCGCACATTCTTGCAAGCGCAAACGGTCATGATTTTTTTTAAATCCATGGCCTAAAAACATAATATCAAGATAGTTATCCTAAATGACAAGACTATGAAATTGATACAACATTTAGAGAAGCATAATAAATACGATCAAATGAAAAAGAAAAAGTAGGAGCGGCTAGCTCTACAGGTGCAGCTGCCTCCGATTTCTCCTTATAAAAGTAACTATTTAATAACTTCTGTTTTTTCAGAGATCATTAAGATGATGATTACCATTGTGTGTGCCAAGACTGAACATTCTAGCTAGAACATGATGCTTGGAAATCGTGTTTTTCGATTTACGGAGGCGGAAGGAGGCGTGGACAACATCTAAAATAAACTTCAGCTGCCAACCGAATTTTGACATGTTGTCTCCAAATTTCGAAGCTCTAGCTTTTATAGTCTCTAAGATTTCGATGTTCATACAGACAGACGGATACACAGACAGGGCTATATCGACTCGGCTGCTGATGCTGATCAAGAATGTATATAGTTTATGGGGTCGCAGACGCCTACTTCTGCCTGTATCGCACATTCGGAGAAAAGCAAACGGTCATGATTTTTTTAAAATTCATGGCCCAAAAACATAATATCAATAAAAATTACTCCAAATGATAAGACTATGAAATTGATACAACATTTAGAGAAGCATAATAAATACGATCAAATGAAAAAGAAAAAGTAGGAACGGGTAGCTGTACAGGTGCAGCTGCCTCCGATTTCACCTTATAAAAGTAATTCTTTAATAACTTCTGTGTTTTTTGCACGATTGTAACCAAATTTTTATAGATCATTAGGATGATGATTACCATTGTGTGTGCCAAAACTGAACGTTCTAGCTAGAACATGATGCTTGGAAATCGTTTTTTTCGATTTACGGAGGCGGAAGGAGGCGTGGACAACATCTAAAATAAACTTCAGCTGCCAACCGAATTTTGACATGTTGTCTCCAAATTTCGAAGCTCTAGCTTTTATAGTCTCTAAGATTTCGATGTTCATACAGACAGACGGATACACAGACAGGGCTATATCGACTCGGCTGCTGATGCTGATCAAGAATGTATATAGTTTATGGGGTCGCAGACGCCTCCTTCTGCATGTATCGCACATTTGGACAAACGCAAACGGTCATGATTTTTTAAAATCCATGGCCCAAAAACATAATATCAATATAGTTACTCTAAATGATAAGACTATGAAATTGATACAACATTTAGAGAAGCATAATAAATACGATCAAATGAAAAAGAAAAAGTAGGAACGGCTAGCTGTACAGGTGCAGCTTCCTCCGATTTCACCTTATAAAAGTAATTCTTTAATAACTTCTGTGTTTTTTGAACGATTGTAACCAAATTTTCAGAGATCATTAAGATGATGATTACCATTGTGTGTGCCAAAACTGAACATTTTAGTTATAACATGATGCTTGGAAATCGTTTTTTTTCGATTTACGGAAGCGGACGAAGGCGTGGACAACATCTAAAATAAACTTCAGCTGCCAACCGAATTTTGACATGTTGTCTCCAAATTTCGAAGCTCTTGCTTTTATAGTCTCTAAGATTTCGATGTTCATACAGACAGATGGACACACAGACAAGGCTATATCGATTCGGCTGTTGATGCTGATCAAGAATGTATATAGTTTATGGGGTCGCAGACGCCTCCTTCTGCCTGTATCGCACATTCGGGCAAACGCAAACGGTCATGATTTTTTTAAAATCGATGGGCTAAAAACATAATATCAAGATAGTTATCCTAAATGACAAAACTATGAAATTGATACAACATTTAGAGAAGCATAATAAATACGATCAAATGAAAAAGAACAAGTATGAACGGCTAGCTGTACAGCTGCCTCCGATTTCACCTTATAAAAGTAATTCTTTAATAACTTCTGTGTTTTTTGGACGATTATAACCAAATTTTCAGAGATCGTTGAGATGATTATTACCATTGTGGAAGGAGGCGTGGACAACATCTAAAATAAACTTCAGCTGCCTACTGAATTTTGACTTGTTGTCTCCAAATTTCGAAGCTCTAGCTTTTATAGTCTCTAAGCTCTAGCTTTTATAGTCTCTAAGCTCTAGCTTTTATAGTCTCTGAGATTTCGATGTTCATACAGACAGACGGACACAGACAGGGCTACATCGAGTCGACTGCTGATGCTGATCAAGAATGTATATAGTTTATGGGGTCGCAGACGCCTCCTTCTGCCTGTATTGCACATTCGGACAAACGCAAACGGTCATGATTTTTTTAAAATCCATGGCCCAAAAACATAATATCAATATAGTTACTGTAAATGATAAGACTATGAAATTGATACAACATTTAGAGAAGCATAATAAATACGATCAAATCAAAATAAAAAGTAGGAACGGGTAGCTGTACAGGTGCAGCTTCCTCCGATTTCACCTTATAAAAGTAATTTTTAAATAACTTCTGTGTTTTTTGCACGATTGTAACCAAATTTTCAGAGATCATTAAGATGATGATTACCATTGTGTGTGCCAAAACTGAACGATTTAGCTATAACATGATGTTTGGAAATCGTTTTTTTCGATTTACGGAAGCGGAAGGAGGCGTGGACAACATCTAAAATAAACTTCAGCTGCCAACCGAATTTTGACATGTTGTCTCCAAATTTCGAAGCTCTTGCTTTTATAGTCTCTAAGATTTCGATGTTCATACAGACAGACGGATACACAGACAGGGCTATATCGACTCGGCTGCTGATGCTGATCAAGAATGTATATAGTTTATGGGGTCGCAGACGCCTCCTTCTGCCTGTATCGCACATTCGGGCAAACGCAAACGGTCATGATTTTTTTAAAATCGATGGGCTAAAAACATAATATCAAGATAGTTATCCTAAATGACAAAACTATGAAATTGATACAACATTTAGAGAAGCATAATAAATACGATCAAATGAAAAAGAAAAAGTAGGAACGGCTAGCTGTACAGCTGCCTCCGATTTCACCTTATAAAAGTAATTCTTTAATAACTTCTGTGTTTTTTGGACGATTGTAACCAAATTTTCAGAGATCATTGAGATGATTATTACCATTGTGGAAAAAAAAAATTTTTTTTTTTTAATATTGTTTTTGAAATTTTTTTTTCGATTTACGGAGGCGGAAGGAGGCGTGGACAACATCTAAAATAAACTTCAGCTGCCTACCGAATTTTGACATGTTGTCTCCAAATTTCGAAGCTCTAGCTTTTATAGTCTCTAAGCAGCTTTATAGTCTCTGAGATTTCGATGTTCATACAGACAGACGGACACAGACAGGGCTATATCGACTCGGCTGCTGATGCTGATCAAGAATGTATATAGTTTATGGGGTCGCAGACGCCTCCTTCTGCCTGTATCGCACATTCGGAGAAAAGCAAACGGTCATGATTTTTTTAAAATTCATGGCCCAAAAACATAATATCAATAAAAATTACTCTAAATGATAAGACTATGAAATTGATACAACATTTAGAGAAGCATAATAAATACGATCAAATGAAAAAGAAAAAGTAGGAACGGGTAGCTGTACAGGTGCAGCTTCCTCCGATTTCACCTTATAAAAGTAATTCTTTAATAACTTCTGTGTTTTTTGCACGATTGTAACCAAATTTTTAGAGATCATTAAGATGATGATTACCATTGTGTGTGCCAAAACTGAACGTTCTAGCTTTAGAACATGATGCTTGGAAATCGTTTTTTCGATTTACGGAGGCGGAAGGAGGCGTGGACAACATCTAAAATAAACTTCAGCTGCCAACCGAATTTTGACATGTTGTCTTGTAATGACCCGCGTCGAGCGGCTCTGTCGATTTCTTGCCGGCTGAACTCAGGGCTAGTGGGGGGTTCGTTTGCTCAACGGTTACTGTGTCACAAGAGAAAAAAAAATCAACGACAGAGTAGGGATAGCCATGATCTGTACCTAATCGTGAGAAACCACTGAATACCTAAAGGTGCCCCAAATCAAACATTTAAGTTTTAGTTAACATTATGGTTATAAATTTACTCCATTATCATAAAACTTTGAATTCATAATTGTACAAAATTGCATTGCAAAAAGAAATATTTGTTCTTTTATAGTTAGTTTTCAGCGTGACAGCAATTATATATATATATATATATATACCTTTTACAAACACAAATGTTTTTTTGTTGTTTTTTTAATTCGGCTATGCCGTACTTACAGCACATCCCACGATGGTCAGCAGGCCTGTCGACGACGATGTGAATGGCTATCAAATTTATAAATTCGCAATATGACGTATATATATATATATGATTAACTTGAATGCTAAACTCTAGTATAGAGGAGAAAGTTTTCTTATAAGTAAATGATAATATATATAAAATTCAATTTAAACACACGACTTAGCTTTACTTATAGCAAATGTACATATATGTATGTTCATATATGGCTCAGACCAAGTGTAAGTTTGCTATGCACTTTTTGATCGATGTTAGCAGAGGCAGAACTTCAACTTCGATGAAGGAGGCGATAGCTTCTTTAAAGGCAGCTGATGCCGACGGCAGAGCTATGACTCTGATGAAGGTAACAATAGCTACTTGCACGGATCGAAAGGTGGCAAACTGCGCCGGCACTGGTCCTGAGAATTGACTCCAGATATATAAATAGCCCTTCCAATTGCGTTATATTTAAGGCTCCGCAAATATGGAATAAAATTATCTGTATGTGTCCGCCACCGACCCGGTAGCCTTGGCTAGGGTATTGGCGGGTAGTAGAAACCAATTCACCAAGACCTGCAAAAGTATTATTAGGACTCCTTGGTCACTACACAATTATTGTGGTCACAAACTCACTTCTTATTTTGCCAGTATATATGAAGTAAAACGGCTTCTAATAATCACTTGAATAATTTTCACTATGAGGGAATCCTAACCTCTAGGAACATGCGGTTTATTAATTATATTTAATTTCGGTGCTGCGTACAATGTGCATCCGATCTCTTTAATGCTTTCTTTGCAATTAACCTATGCGCTTATTGTAAGCATAAGTTTGCTCTGAGCTTTCTGCACGTGCGCAGAGCTTTGGGCTTATCTAAGATAAAATCTTATCTGCTACGAATTGGAGAGAAAAAAAAAGAAAAAGAGTCAAATACAAAGCTTGGGCTCTCCGTCTGTTATGCATTAGAAGTTAAAAGCTGCGCTTTCGTATTAAACTAGCGCAACTGACATTATAGTGGCATCCCATATAATGATACCGCTTGAATGGTACACCCCACATAGCAGGTTTTAACAACACGCAGTGATAGGATTAAAGCTGAAAAAGGGTGTACTACCAGATATCTTTTGTGTGAAAAATACCTAATTCTTTGCCGCTCATATCCTCTAGAAGATACAAGGATTGACCACATTTTCTTTTAATACGAGCTTTGACTCCGATAGGTGCCAACTTTGCATTAAAATTTGCAGCTGCATTGCTCAACGCAAAGTTTCGTTTGACCACCTCTTGGCCAACGGTAAACACTCGAGGTCTCGTACGCAGATTGTACGATAACTGATTTTTACGATATGCCTTCGTGAGATTCTTAGAAATATTTGAGCGAATCTTATGAAACTCATCAATCCTTCTCAATTGCTGTGTTCCATCGCTGAGGAGATCAAGATTTCTTAACAGTTTATAATCCAGACCATGTGTTATCATGTGCTGCCCGAATACTACAAAGTATGGTGACATACCTACGGATTGATGAATAAAATTTCTCAAGGCAGAATTAATACTGGGCAAATATATATCCCAAAGGCGCTGATCACTACGAACGTAAGCTCTCAATGCTGCGTTTATAGATCTATTTACTCTCTCAGCTGCATTGGACTGAGGAGCATAAGCACCTGTATTCATATGTTGAATACCGTATTTGGAAATGAAGCTAGCAAACTCGTGGCTTTTGAATTGAGCGCCATTGTCACTGACAAGACTTTCCGGTACTCCGAAGCATGCAAAAACTTCATCTCTCAAGTAATTAATAACAACCTGGGATGTACATTTCTTGACGGCTTTTAGAAAAGTAAATTTTGTGAAATGATCTAACACAATGAAAATTCCAGAGTTCCCTTGCTTGGTTCGAGGAAAAGGTCCTATAAAATCGATATATAGTCTTTGAAAAGGTCTTTCGCTTGACACTTGGGAACCCATGGGTGGTTTTAAAGCATATGTGGGATACTTTGTTGTCCTACAAACATCGCAGTTGCTAATATAGTTGCGTATATCAACCACCATCTTTGGCCAGAAGAATCTTCTTCTAATTCGCTCTATGCATTTAGCCATACCGCAGTGACTAGAAATTGGCTGATCGTGAGCAGCACTGATGACTGATAGGCGTAACGCTTCTGGAATTAGCAATTTCCAACCATCATCACCTTCATCACTAAAAGTGCACCGTCGATATATGAATTTATCAATTATTCGTATATCAGGTAAGTCTGCTTTCTGATAATTATCACGCATATTGGTATATTCATCGGATAAAAATTCATCGGACTCTAGATCAATTTCTGGGAACAGCTCGTCGTCTATTTCGTAGATTTCAATAGGATCTTCGAACGACCTGGACAACGCATCTGCCACTACATTTTCGCTACCTTTTCTGTGTTCAATATCAAAAGTAAAGCCCTGCAATTTAATTGCCCATCGAGCCAATCTTCCACTCAAATCTGGCTGATTCATGAGCCATCGCAAACTTGCATGATCAGTGACGACTTTAAAGGATTGTCCTTCGATATACATCCTGAATTTCTTGATCGCTAAAACAACGGCTAAACACTCCAACTCTGTCACTGTATAATTTCGTTGAGCTTTGTTTAGTTTTTTAGACATATATGCAATAGGTCTTTCGCTTCCAGACTCATCGACTTGAGCAAGCACGGCACCTACTCCATACGAAGAAGCATCACATTGTATAACGAAAGGTTTTGCATAATTTGGGTGAATTAGAAATGGAGCTGTACATAGTTTGTGTTTTATTTCTTCAAAAGCGATCTGTGCTGAGTCGTTCCACTCGAATGACTTGCCCCGCAGTAGTTCTGTAAGCGGAAATATGACTGTCGAATACTGAGAAATAAATCTCTGATACCATCCAGTCATCCCCAGGAATCGTCTTAATTGCTTGCGCGTCTTTGGTTCGGGAAACTTATCTACAGCTTGGACTTTACTTGGATTGATTTGAAGATTTCCTTCCCCAACGACATATCCAAGATAGTCAACTTTACTAAGCCCAAATTGGCTTTTCTTAGTGTTTATCGTAAGACCAGCTTTATGCAACTGGGTGGCAACCATGGCGAGATGCTCCAAATGCTCTTCAAAGCTAGAAGACATAACCAGTAGATCGTCAAGATATACAAATATATGGGACTTTAACTTGTATGGAATGACCTGATCCATCAACCTGCACATAGTTTGAGGAGCATTAGTCAGTCCAAAAGGCATACGTGTGAATTGGTATAAAGGTCGATTAGGAATCGTAAAAGCCGTTTTTGGTCGAGAATCTGCGTCTAATCGAATCTGCCAGAATGCATCTTTTAGGTCGATTTTTGAAATACAATATACCGAAGGTAGACGACTCAATAAACCATCTAGGATGGGCATTGGATATGCGTCCTTAACTGTAACTGAGTTAAGTTTGCGGGCGTCCAGACAAAACCTAATCTTTCCAGGCTTCACTACTAGCGTTACTGGCGAAGACCAAGGTGACGTCGGTGCTTCTTCAATCACGCCTAATTGAATCATGCGTCATCAACTTCTTCACAAAGCAATTTTTCTCTGGCTGGAGACAAAGGGTAAAACCGTTGCTTAATTGGTTTGGCACTAGCCGTATCGATATTGTGCTCTACTAGAGAAGTTTCTCCTAATCCACGGCGTTCTGAGCATGGGAAGTAATCAATAACCGAAATCAATTTCGCCTTTTGCGCTTTAGACAACTTTAATTCGGGCGAACTGCTTAAGCTTTCTTCCACAATTTCATTAATAAAAGAGGGAGGTAGAATTTTGATTCCAAAGGCTTGCCAAAAATCCATTCCACAAATCACGTTTTGTTTTATGGATGGTACAATTAAGAATTCTATTTCTTTGCATTGTTGTTTAAAATTAATTGGTATAGTGATAATTCCTTTCACACATTGCTTAAGACCATCTGCTGTGAGAACTGATCCTTTAAGCTTGCTAACATTGGAATGCTCTAAAATAATTTTCTCAGCGAGTGCTGATCCAATAACGCTCTTATTAGCTCCACTATCTAGGAGGGCCAAATAGGGTTTATTGTGGATATCTAATTGTATAAAGGGACGTATATCATTACCTTTGCATATAATTGCAGATATTTTAAAACGTTTCAAACGTCGTTTATCATTCCAAAATTGTCTCATACGCAAGGTAGCACGACTTTTATGAAATATAGGAGCGTCACCAATGAGTTTTGCAGTTCTACGCAACCTATATTCTCTTAAGCGCTCATGATAAGGCTTGAACAATCGAGTAGTTGGTAAATCTGGTGAATGAGGTAGTACGTCAGGTAAGAAATCAGGTAAGTCTGGTAGGGAAAATACGACTTTAGTTGAACCCAAGGCTAGCGACGGACATCCCCTTTCGAAGCTCTGAGGACATCCTGTGCTGAGTTTTCCGTATTTGGATTGCATTTAACGCAATTTGGCTTATATATGTTAGACAATCCACATCCATAACAGAAAACTGTACGAGGTTTCAAACAATCGTGATACCTGTGGCCTTGTTCGTTACAGTTCCAACATTTGAGTCTATCTTTTGTGCGGATTGCACAAATTTCGTCATTAGTTTGGATCTCTGGTTCTGATTCATTGTCAGACAGATCCGCATACCTAACCACGTTAACCATTCTTTTTGAAATGTTTTCTCGCGGTTTGGTCCGAACATTTCGAAAGAAATCTTCATGTCTATGACACTCCTTACGTAGTTTCGCCAGATTTGGTGTGTCTACGTGAAGTAGCTCATGTTTTAGCTCAGGTCTTAAGTTATGCCTAACTTCCGTAACTATATCAACTTCTGACATGGGGTCTATGAGAGAATCTGCGATCGATACTATGGCATCTAAGAAGTCGTCGAAAGATTCATGGATTCCCTGCTTCCGAACTCTTATTGCTTGCTTGATATCTCGGTCAGTACGTTGATCCTGATATCGCTCCCTCAATTTGTTGCATAATTCGAACCAGTTCATATGGCCGATCGTTCTATGTACTCGCCAATAAAAGGAAAGAGCGGACCCAGAAAATAATAAATTTGCAAATTGGTATAATAAATCAAAATTATTGTTGAAATATTGTGTCGTAAGACAATTAACGCGATAAATGAAGTCTTTTATTGGAAGATCAGTGCCTGAACCAGAAAATTGTAACTTCCAATTCGAAATAACATTGGCAATCCTATCGGGGCGATCAGTGGAATAATCAATACTATTGGGTCGAGTTAAAAAAGGTCTATTATTTGATTCGGATTCAACATTGACGCGCGGTATGTTCAAAGGAATCTCACTCTCCGACTCCTGTTGGGACTCGTTTCGCGAGTCTCGGCGCAAAGCAGATATATTCAAATTGCGGATAGCGGTACTGATCTGGTCCGCCACTGTCGCGGCAATGGTAGCCTTATGATTTTCCAACGAGCTGGATATAAGATGCTGAAGTCGATCTTCAAGAGTGCTATTATTATCGCCAACATTTCTTGCTGAATCCCGAATGTTTGCTTGCCGCACGTTTTGTAATTTTGGATTGTTCGATCTAGTTACAGGTCGAGTTTTTGGGATTGTTCCTGTGGGATTACTGCCCGATGGTCCACGAGATCTACCTCGTGTGCTCATCGTAAATGAATTTGATAAGTTATCAGAACTGAGAAGAGTGCATGGTTCACGGCAAGTCGGACATGTGGTATTGTTACTTAACCACTCAAACAAACAGGTTCTATGGAACTTGTGATTACATCTAGTTTCAGTGCAAGCTGTCTCGGAACTAGCGTTATTGCAAATGGTGCAAGATATGGTATCATCAGAAACGCTTGTTAAAGCAGTTATATCTTCTGTGCTACGCACTACTGCCATAGCTAAGAGTTTTTTCTTTGTGTTACAAACGTAACTTGATAATTTTTCAGGTTTTTGCAATATATGTATCTCAACAGATCTTATATAATACATAAACAACGATATATTTGCTATAAGTAATAAAAGACAAACCTAATATCCATATACTTAAAATAATAGTATGGTTTGGCTTTATCTATAAATCCAAAATAACTTAATAATGGGGTCTTATCCTTTCGGCATTTATAATGTTTCTCACGTAATAAAAATTTAATATTTGTGAAATTTAAAATAAAAATACAAACTGATTAAAAGAGGAACCTACCGAGAATACTCAGTAGGAGCAATCTCAAATTTTAATTTGTTCATAGGATTTGTGGTACATGAAATCAATTACTTGGTAACGAACCAACTAGATTAGATACGTTCAGTCCAGAGCAATGATAATTTCAGTATGTTTGAATGTAATGGCTTGACAAGTAATTACAATGGCAAGTTTGGGATATGGCAATAATCTGTAGCAACTTTGGTCAGCTGATAAATATTTGCTTATCACTGCAATTCCAAGGTGCTCATTTTATTTGTTATACTGAAGCTAAATGGTTTTAATTAAACATATTGGCCAAAGGAAAGGAGTTTGGGAACAGGTGGGAAAGTATGTGGCCTATTTTTTATATACACTCGGGCCTCAACGTTGGGCGCCATTTTTCTCTGTAACGACCCGCGTCGAGCGGCTCTGTCGATTTCTTGCCGGCTGAACTCAGGGCTAGTGGGGGTTCGTTTGCTCAACGGTTACTGTGTCACAAGAGAAAAAAAATCAACGACAGAGTAGGGATAGCCATGATCTGTACCTAATCGTGAGAAACCACTGAATACCTAAAGGTGCCCCAAATCAAACATTTAAGTTTTAGTTAACATTATGGTTATAAATTTACTCCATTATCATAAAACTTTGAATTCATAATTGTACAAAATTGCATTGCAAAAAGAAATATTTGTTCTTTTATAGTTAGTTTTCAGCGTGACAGCAATTATATATATATATATATATATACCTTTTACAAACACAAATGTTTTTTTTTGTTGTTTTTAATTCGGCTATGCCGTACTTACAGCACATCCCACGATGGTCAGCAGGCCTGTCGACGACGATGTGAATGGCTATCAAATTTATAAATTCGCAATATGACGTATATATATATATATGATTAACTTGAATGCTAAACTCTAGTATAGAGGAGAAAGTTTTCTTATAAGTAAATGATAATATATATAAAATTCAATTTAAACACACGACTTAGCTTTACTTATAGCAAATGTACATATATGTATGTTCATATATGGCTCAGACCAAGTGTAAGTTTGCTATGCACTTTTTGATCGATGTTAGCAGAGGCAGAACTTCAACTTCGATGAAGGAGGCGATAGCTTCTTTAAAGGCAGCTGATGCCGACGGCAGAGCTATGACTCTGATGAAGGTAACAATAGCTACTTGCACGGATCGAAAGGTGGCAAACTGCGCCGGCACTGGTCCTGAGAATTGACTCCAGATATATAAATAGCCCTTCCAATTGCGTTATATTTAAGGCTCCGCAAATATGGAATAAAATTATCTGTATGTGTCCGCCACCGACCCGGTAGCCTTGGCTAGGGTATTGGCGGGTGGTAGAAACCAATTCACCAAGACCTGCAAAAGTATTATTAGGACTCCTTGGTCACTACACAATTATTGTGGTCACAAACTCACTTCTTATTTTGCCAGTATATATGAAGTAAAACGGCTTCTAATAATCACTTGAATAATTTTCACTATGAGGGAATCCTAACCTCTAGGAACATGCGGTTTATTAATTATATTTAATTTCGGTGCTGCGTACAATGTGCATCCGATCTCTTTAATGCTTTCTTTGCAATTAACCTATGCGCTTATTGTAAGCATAAGTTTGCTCTGAGCTTTCTGCACGTGCGCAGAGCTTTGGGCTTATCTAAGATAAAATCTTATCTGCTACGAATTGGAGAGCAAAAAAAAAAAAAGAGTCAAATACAAAGCTTGGGCTCTCCGTCTGTTATGCATTAGAAGTTAAAAGCTGCGCTTTCGTATTAAACTAGCGCAACTGACATTATAGTGGCATCCCATATAATGATACCGCTTGAATGGTACACCCCCACAGTCTCCAAATTTCGAAGCTCTAGCTTTTATAGTCTCTAAGATTTCGATGTTCATACAGACAGACGGATACACAGACAGGGCTATATCGACTCGGCTGCTGATGCTGATCAAGAATGTATATAGTTTATGGGGTCGCAGACGCCTCCTTCTGCCTGTATCGCACATTCGGACAAACGCAAACGGTCATGATTTTTTAAAATCGATGGCCTAAAAACATAATATCAAGATAGTTAAGTACCCTAAATGACAAAACTATGAAATTGATACAACATTTAGAGAAGCATAATAAATACGATCAAATGAAAAAAAAAAGTATGAACGGCTAGCTGTACAGCTGCCTCCGATTTCACCTTATAAAAGTAATTCTTTAATAACTTCTGTGTTTTTGGACGATTATAACCAAATTTTCAGAGATCGTTGAGATGATTATTACCATTGTGTTTTTTTTTTTTTTAATTTTTTAGGGAAGGAGGCGTGGACAACATCTAAAATAAACTTCAGCTGCCTACTGAATTTTGACATGTTGTCTCCAAATTTAAGCTCTAGCTTTTATAGTCTCTAAGCTCCAGCTTTTATAGTCTCTGAGATTTCGATGTTCATACAGACAGACGGACACAGACAGGGCTATATCGACTTGGCTGCTGATGCTGATCAAGAATGTATATAGTTTATGGGGTCGCAGACGCCTCGTTCTGCCTGTATCGCACATTCGGACAAACGCAAACGGTCATGATTTTTTTAAAATCCATGGCCCAAAAACATAATATCAATATAGTTACCCTAAATGATAAGACTATGAAATTGGATACAACATTTAGGAAGCAAAATAAACACGATCAAATGAAAAAGAAGAAGTAGGAACGGCTAGCTGTACAGGTGCAGCTGCCACCGATTTCACCTTATAAAAGTAATTCTTTAATAACTTCTGTGTTTTTGCACGATTGTAACCAAATTTTCAGAGATCATTAAGATGATGATTACCATTGTGTGTGCCAAAACTAAACGTTCTAGCTATAACATGATGCTTGGAAATCGTTTTTTTCGATTTACGGAAGCGGAAGGAGGCGTGGACAACATCTAAAATAAACTTCAGCTGCCAACCGAATTTTGACATGTTGTCTCCAAATTTCGTAGCTCCTGCTTTTATAGTCTCTAAGATTTCGATGCTCATACAGACAGACGGATACACAGACAGGGCTATATCGACTCGTCTGCTGATGCTGATCAAGAATGTATATAGTTTATGGGTCGCAGACGCCTTCTTCTGCCTGTATCGCACATTCGGGCAAACGCAAAGGGTCATGATTTTTTAAAATCCATGGCCCAAAAACATAATATCAATATACTTACCCTTAATGACAAGACTATAAAATTGATACAACATTTAGAGAAGCAAAATGAACACGATCAAATGAAAAAGAAAAAGTAGGAACGGCTAGCTGTACAAGTGCAGCTGCCTCCGATTTCACCTTATAAAAGTAACTCTTTAATAACTTCTGTGTTTTTTGCACGATTGTAACCAAATTTCCAGAGATCATTGAGATGATGATTACCACTGTGTAGAACATTCTAGCGAACATGATGCTGAATCGTTTTCGATTTACGAGGCAAGGAGGCGTGGACAACATCTAAAATAAACCTCAGCTGCCAACCGAATTTTGACATGTTGTCTCCAAATTTCGTAGCTCCAGCTTTTATAGTCTCTAAGATTTCGATGCTCATACAGACAGACGGATACACAGGCTATATCGACTCGGCTGCTGATGCTGATCAAGAATGTATATAGTTTAGATCTCGAGATCTCGATGTCATACAGACAGTGAACACACAGACAGGGCTATATCGACTCCGCTGTTGATGCTGATCAAGAATGTATATAGTTTATGGGGTCGCAGACGCCTCCTTCTGCCTCTATCGCACATTCGGGCAAGCGCAAACGGTCATGATTTTTTTAAATCCATGGCCTAAAAAACATAATATCAAGATAGTTAAGCTACCCTAATGACAAGACTATGAAATTGATACAACATTTAGAGAAGCAAAATAAATACGATCAAATGAAAAAAGGAAGTAGGAACGGCTAGCTGTACAGGTGCAGCTGCCTCCGATTTCACCTTATAAGAGTAACTATTTAATAACTTCTGTGTTTTTTCAGAGATCATTAAGATGATGATTACCATTGTGCCAAGACTGAACATTCTAGCAGAACATGATGCTTGGAAATCGTGTTTCGATTTACGGAGGCGGAAGGAGGCGTGGACAACATCTAAAATAAACTTCAGCTGCCAACCGAATTTTGACATGTTGTCTCCAAATTTCGAAGCTCTAGCTTTTATAGTCTCTAAGATTTCGATGTTCATACAGACAGACGGATACACAGACAGGGCTATATCGACTCGGCTGCTGATGCTGATCAAGAATGTATATAGTTTATGGGTCGCAGACGCCTACTTCTGCCTGTATCGCACATTCGGAGAAAGCAAACGGTCATGATTTTTTAAAATTCATGGCCCAAAAACATAATATCAATAAAAATTACCCTAAATGATAAGACTATGAAATTGATACAACATTTAGAGAAGCATAATAAATACGATCAAATGAAAAAGAAAAAGTAGGAACGGGTAGCTGTACAGGTGCAGCTGCCTCCGATTTCACCTTATAAAAGTAATTCTTTAATAACTTCTGTGTTTTTTGCACGATTGTAACCAAATTTTTATAGATCATTAGGATGATGATTACCATTGTGTGTGCCAAAACTGAACGTTCTAGCTTTAACATGATGCTTGGAAATCGTTTTTTTCGATTTACGGAGGCGGAAGGAGGCGTGGACAACATCTAAAATAAACTTCAGCTGCCAACCGAATTTTGACATGTTGTCTCCAAATTTCGAAGCTCTAGCTTTTATAGTCTCTAAGATTTCGATGTTCATACAGACAGACGGATACACAGACAGGGCTATATCGACTCGGCTGCTGATGCTGATCAAGAATGTATATAGTTTATGGGGTCGCAGACGCCTCCTTCTGCATGTATCGCACATTTGGACAAACGCAAACGGTCATGATTTTTTTAAAATCCATGGCCCAAAAACATAATATCAATATAGTTACTCTAAATGATAAGACTATGAAATTGATACAACATTTAGAGAAGCATAATAAATACGATCAAATGAAAAGAAAAAGTAGGAACGGCTAGCTGTACAGGTGCAGCTGCCTCCGATTTCACCTTATAAAAGTAATTCTTTAATAACTTCTGTGTTTTTTGAACGATTGTAACCAAATTTTCTGAGATCATTAAGATGATGATTACCATTGTGTGTGCCAAAACTGAACGTTTTAGTTATAACATGATGCTTGGAAATCGTTTTTTTCGATTTACGGAAGCGGAAGAAGGCGTGGACAACATCTAAAATAAACTTCAGCTGCCAACCGAATTTTGACATGTTGTCTCCAAATTTCGAAGCTCTTGCTTTTATAGTCTCTAAGATTTCGATGTTCATACAGACAGATGGACACACAGACAAGGCTATATCGACTCGGCTGTTGATGCTGATCAAGAATGTATATAGTTTATGGGGTCGCAGACGCCTCCTTCTGCCTGTATCGCACATTCGGACAAACGCAAACGGTCATGATTTTTTTAAAATCGATGGGCTAAAAACATAATATCAAGATAGTTATCCTAAATGACAAAACTATGAAATTGATACAACATTTAGAGAAGCATAATAAATACGATCAAATGAAAAAGAAAAGTATGAACGGCTAGCTGTACAGCTGCCTCCGATTTCACCTTATAAAAGTAATTCTTTAATAACTTCTGTGTTTTTGGATGATTATAACCAAATTTTCAGAGATCGTTGAGATGATTATTACCATTGTGTGGTTTTTGTTTTTTAAATTTTTTTTTGGAATTGGTTTTTTTTTTTTCGGAGGGGAAGGAGGCGTGGACAACATCTAAAATAAACTTCAGCTGCCTACCGAATTTTGACATGTTGTCTCCAAATTTCGAAGCTCTAGCTTTTATAGTCTCTGAGATTTCGATGTTCATACAGACAGACGGACACAGACAGGGCTATATCGAGTCGACTGCTGATGCTGATCAAGAATGTATATAGTTTATGGGGTCGCAGACCCTCCCTTCCTCTCCTTCTGCTATTTACATTCGGACAAACGCAAACGGTCATGATTTTTTTAAAATCCATGGCCCAAAAACATAATATCAATATAGTTACCGTAAATGATAAGACTATGAAATTGATACAACATTTAGAGAAGCATAATAAATACGATCAAATCAAAATAAAAAGTAGGAACGGGTAGCTGTACAGGTGCAGCTTCGACCGATTTCACCTTATAAAAGTAATTCTTTAATAACTTCTGTGTTTTTTGCACGATTGTAACCAAATTTTCAGAGATCATTAAGATGATGATTACCATTGTGTGTGCCAAAACTGAACGTTTTAGCTATAACATGATGCTTGGAAATCGTTTTTTTCGATTTACGGAAGCGGAAGGAGGCGTGGACAACATCTAAAATAAACTTCAGCTGCCAACCGAATTTTGACATGTTGTCTCCAAATTTCGAAGCTCTTGCTTTTATAGTCTCTAAGATTTCGATGTTCATACAGACAGACGGATACACAGACAGGGCTATATCGACTCGGCTGCTGATGCTGATCAAGAATGTATATAGTTTATGGGGTCGCAGACGCCTCCTTCTGCCTGTATCGCACATTTGGACAAACGCAAACGGTCATGATTTTTTTAAAATCCACGGCCCAAAAACATAATATCAATATAGTTACTCTAAATGATAAGACTATGAAATTGATACAACATTTAGGGAAGCATAATAAACACGATCAAATGAAAAAGAAGAAGTAGGAACGGCTAGCTGTACAGGTGCAGCTTCGACCGATTTCACCTTATAAAAGTAATTCTTTAATAACTTCTGTGTTTTTTGCACGATTGTAACCAAATTTTCAGAGATCATTAAGATGATGATTACCATTGTGTGTGCCAAAACTGAACGTTCTAGCTTTAACATGATGCTTGGAAATCGTTTTTTTTCGATTTACGGAGGCGGAAGGAGGCGTGGACAACATCTAAAATAAACCTCAGCTGCCAACCGAATTTTGACATGTTGTCTCCAAATTTCGTAGCTCTAGCTTTTATAGTCTCTGAGATTTCGATGTTCATACAGACAGACGGATACACAGACAGGGCTATATCGACTCGGCTGTTGATGCTGATCAAGAATGTATATAGTTTATGGGTCGCAGACGCCTTCTTCTGCCTGTATCGCACATTTGGACAAACGCAAAGGGTCATGATTTTTTTAAAATCCATGGCCCAAAAACATAATATCAAGACTCTAAGACTTCGAATGTTCATACAGACAGATGGACACACAGACAAGGCTATATCGACTCGGCTGTTGATGCTGATCAAGAATGTATATAGTTTATGGGTCGCAGACGCCTCCTTTGCCTGTATCGCACATTCGGGCAAACGCAAACGGTCATGATTTTTTTAAAATCGATGGGCTAAAAACATAATATCAAGATAGTTATCCTAAATGACAAAACTATGAAATTGATACAACATTTAGAGAAGCATAATAAATACGATCAAATGAAAAAGAACAAGTATGAACGGCTAGCTGTACAGCTGCCTCCGATTTCACCTTATAAAAGTAATTCTTTAATAACTTCTGTGTTTTTTGGACGATTGTAACCAAATTTTCAGAGATCGTTGAGATGATGATTACCATTGTGTAATTTTTTTTTTTTAATTTTTGGTAATAATTTTTTTTCGGTTTACGGAGGCGGAAGGAGGCGTGGACAACATCTAAAATAAACTTCAGCTGCCTACTGAATTTTGACATGTTGTCTCCAAATTTCGAAGCTCTAGCTTTTATAGTCTCTAAGCTCTAGCTTTTATAGTCTCTGAGATTTCGATGTTCATACAGACAGACGGACACAGACAGGGCTATATCGACTCGGACTGCTGATGCTGATCAAGAATGTATATAGTTTATGGGTCGCAGACGCCTCCTTCTGCCTGTATTGCACATTCGGACAAACGCAAACGGTCATGATTTTTTTAAAATCCATGGCCTAAAAACATAATATCAATATAGTTACCCTAAATGATAAGACTATGAAATTGATACAACATTTAGAGAAGCATAATAAATACGATCAAATAAAAAGAAACAAGTAGGAACGGCATAGCTGTACAGGTGCAGCTGCCTCCGATTTCACCTTATAAAAGTAATTCGTTAATAACTTCTGTGTTTTTTGGCCGATTGTAACCAAATTTTCAGAGATTATTAAGATCATGATTAGTATTGTGTGTGCCAAAACTGAACGTTCTAGCTTTAACATGATGCTTGGAAATCGTTTTTTTCGGTTTACGGAGGCGGAAGGAGGCGTGGCCAACATCTAAAATAAACCTCAGCTGCCGACCGAGTTTTTATATGTTGTCTCCAAATTTCGTAGCTCTAGCTTTTATATTCTCTGAGATCTCGATGTTCATACAGGCAGACGGACAGACAGACAGGGCTATATCAACTCGGACGTTGATGCTGATCAAGAATGTATATAGTTTATGGGCTCGCAGACGCCTCCTTCTGCCTATAACGCACATTAGGACAAACGCAAAAGGTCATGATTTTTTTAAAATCCATGGCCTAAAAACATAATATCAATATAGTTACCCTAAATGTCAAGAATATGAAATTGATACAATATTTAGGAAGAAACACTATCAAATGAAAAGAAAAAGTAGGAACGGCTATTAAAAAAATTTTTAAACCCTTTAAAAAATAGCTGTACAGGTGCAGCTGCGACCGATTTCACCTTATAAAAGTAATTCGTTAATAACTTCTGTGTTTTTTGCCCGATTGTAACCAAATTTTCAGAGATTATTAAGATCATGATTAGTATTGTGTGTGCCAAAACTGAACGTTTTAGCTTTAACATGATGCTTGGAAATCGTTTTTTTCGGTTTACGGAGGCGGAAGGAGGCGTGGCCAACATCTAAAATAAACCTCAGCTGCCGACCAAGTGTTTATATGTTGTCTCCAAATTTCGTAGCTCTAGCTTTTATATTTTCTGAGATCTCGATGTTCATACAGGCAGACGGACAGGCAGACAGGGCTATATCAACTCGGACATTGATGCTGATCAAGAATGTATATAGTTTATGGGCTCGCAGACGCCTCCTTCTGCCTATAACGCACATTAGGACAAACGCAAAGGGTCATGATTTTTTTAAATCCATGACCCAAAAACATAATATCAATATAGTTACCCTAAATGTCAAGAATATGAAATTGATACAATATTTAGAGAAACACTATCAAATGAAAAAGAAAAAGTAGGAACGGCTACAGTCAAGCTTTGACTTTTTTTTTTTTTTTTTTTTTTTTTTTTTTTTTTTTTTTTTTTTTTTTTTTTTTTTTTTTTTTTTTTTTTTTATTTTTTTTTTTTTTTTTTTTTTTTTTTTTTTTAATATTTTTTTTTTTTTTTTTTTTTTTTTTTTTTTTTTTTTTTTTTTTTTTATTTTTTTTTAAAAAAAAAAGGGGGATCCACCGCCAGGGGGACAAAATGGTTTAACGGGGGCGCCTCCTCCGATTTCACCTTATAAAAGTAATTCGTTAATAACTTCTGTGTTTTTTGCCCGATTGTAACCAAATTTTCAGAGATTATTAAGATGATGATTAGCATTGTGTGGCCAAAACTGAACGTTCTAGCTTTAACATGATGCTTGGAAATCGTTTTTTTCGATTTACGGAGGCGGAAGGAGGCGTGGCCAACATCTAAAATAAAATTTTCTTGTTGCCTCAGCTTGAGTCCGTCACCCAATTTTACATACTGTTGTCTCCAAATTTCGTAACTCGTTTAACTTCTTGTTTTTGTAGATTTAACCAAATTTTCGAGATCATTAAGATCATGAAACAGACGGACAGGCAGACAGGGCTATATCAACTCGGACATTGATGCTGATCAAGAATGTATATAGTTTATGGGCTCGCAGACGCCTCCTTCTGCCTATTACGCACATTAGGACAAACGCAAAAGGTCATGATTTTTTTTAAATCCATGACCTAAAAACATAATATCAATATAGTTACCCTAAATGTCAAGAATATGAAATTGATACAATATTTAGAGAAACACTCTCAAATGAAAAGAAACAAGTAGGAACGGCTACAGTCAAGCTTTGACTGTACGAGTTCATGGATTTTAAGTGTACATGCGGAAGTTAGAGCACAAAAGAAGATATTCTTGAAACGCAGTGTTTAATAATGTTAAGAAATTATGAAAATTATTATAATTATTGGGTAAAACATGTAAGAAAGCTACTGTCGAGTTGCCTCGACTGTGAGATATCCGTCACCCAATTTTACTGAATGGATGAATAATAAAGAGCGACCATCGACTGAGGCACAATTAGCTGTACAGGTGCAGCTGCACCCGATTTCACCTTATAAAAGTAATTCGTTAATAACTTCTGTGTTTTTTGTCCGATTGTAACCAAATTTTCAGAGATTATTAAGATCATGATTAGTATTGTGTGTGCCAAAACTGAACGTTGTAGCTTTAACATGATGCTTGGAAATCGTTTTTTTCGGTTTACGGAGGCGGAAGGAGGCGTGGCCAACATCTAAAATAAACCTCAGCTGCCGACCAAGTGTTTATATGTTGTCTCCAAATTTCGTAGCTCTAGCTTTTATATTTTCTGAGATCTCGATGTTCATACAGGCAGACGGACAGGCAGACAGGGCTATATCAACTCGGACATTGATGCTGATCAAGAATGTATATAGTTTATGGGCTCGCAGACGCCTCCTTCTGCCTATTACGCACATTAGGACAAACGCAAAAGGTCATGATTTTTTTTAAATCCATGACCTAAAAACATAATATCAATATAGTTACCCTAAATGTCAAGAATATGAAATTGATACAATATTTAGAGAAACACTATCAAATGAAAAGAAACAATTAGGAACGGCTACAGTCAAGCTTTGACTGTACGAGTTCATGGATTTTAAGTGTACATGCGGAAGTTAGAGCACAAAAGAAGATATTCTTGAAACGCAGTGTTTAATAATGTTAAAAAATTATGAAAATTATTATAATTATTGGGTAAAACATGTAAGAAAGCTACTGTCGAATTGCCTCGACTGTGAGATATCCGTCACTCAATTTTACTGAATGGATGAATAATAAAGAGCGACCATCGACTGAGGCACAATTAGCTGTACAGGTGCAGCTGCACCCGATTTCACCTTATAAAAGTAATTCGTTATTAACTTCTGTGTTTTTTGTCCGATTGTAACCAAATTTTCAGAGATTATTAAGATCATGATTAGTATTGTGTGTGCCAAAACTGAACGTTATAGCTTTAACATGATGCTTGGAAATCGTTTTTTTTCGGTTTACGGAGGCGGAAGGAGGCGTGGCCAACATCTAAAATAAACCTCAGCTGCCGACCAAGTGTTTATATGTTGTCTCCAAATTTCGTAGCTCTAGCTTTTATATTTTCTGAGATCTCGATGTTTATACAGGCAGACGGACAGGCAGACAGGGCTATATCAACTCGGACATTGATGCTGATCAAGAATGTATATAGTTTATGGGCTCGCAGACGCCTCCTTCTGCCTATTACGCACATTAGGACAAACGCAAAAGGTTATGTTTTTTTTTAAATCCATGACCTAAAAACATAATATCAATATAGTTACCCTAAATGTCAAGAATATGAAATTGATACAATATTTAGAGAAACACTATCAAATGAAAAGAAACAAGTAGGAACGGCTACAGTCAAGCTTTGACTGTACGAGTTCTTGGATTTTAAGTGTACATGCGGAAGATAGAGCACAAAAGAAGATATTCTTGAAACGCAGTGTTTAATAATGTTAAAAAATTATGAAAATTATTATAATTATTGGGTAAAACATGTAAGAAAGCTACTGTCGAGTTGCCTCGACTGTGAGATATCCGTCACCCAATTTTACTGAATGGATGAATAATAAAGAGCGACCATCGACTGAGGCACAATTAGCTGTACAGGTGCAGCTGCACCCGATTTCACCTTATAAAAGTAATTCGTTATTAACTTCTGTGTTTTTTGTCCGATTGTAACCAAATTTTCAGAGATTATTAAGATCATGATTAGTATTGTGTGTGCCAAAACTGAACGTTCTAGCTTTAACATGATGCTTGGAAATCGTTTTTTTCGGTTTACGGAGGCGGAAGGAGGCGTGGCCAACATCTAAAATAAACCTCAGCTGCCGACCAAGTGTTTATATGTTGTCTCCAAATTTCGTAGCTCTAGCTTTTATATTTTCTGAGATCTCGATGTTCATACAGGCAGACGGACAGGCAGACAGGGCTATATCAACTCGGACATTGATGCTGATCAAGAATGTATATAGTTTATGGGCTCGCAGACGCCTCCTTCTGGCTATTACGCACATTAGGAGAAACGCAAAAGGTCATGATTTCTTTTAAATCCATGACCTAAAAACATAATATCAATATAGTTACCCTAAATGTCAAGAATATGAAATTGATACAATATTTAGAGAAACACTATCAAATGAAAAGAAACAAGTAGGAACGGCTACAGTCAAGCTTTGACTGTACGAGTTCATGGATTTTAAGTGTACATGCGGAAGTTAGAGCACAAAAGAAGATATTCTTGAAACGCAGTGTTTAATAATGTTAAAAATTATGAAAATTATTATAATTATTGGGTAAAACATGTAAGAAAGCTACTGTCGAGTTGCCTCGACTGTGAGATATCCGTCACTCAATTTTACTGAATGTATGAATAATAAAGAGCGACTATCGACTGAGGCACAATTAGCTGTACAGGTTCAGCTGCACCCGATTTCACCTTATAAAAGTAATTCGTTATTAACTTCTGTGTTTTTTGTCCGATTGTAACCAAATTTTCAGAGATTATTAAGATCATGATTAGTATTGTGTGTGCCAAAACTGAACGTTCTAGCTTTAACATGATGCTTGGAAATCGTTTTTTTCGGTTTACGGAGGCGGAAGGAGGCGTGGCCAACATCTAAAATAAACCTCAGCTGCCGACCAAGTGTTTATATGTTGTCTCCAAATTTCGTAGCTCTAGCTTTTATATTTTCTGAGATCTCGATGTTCATACAGGCAGACGGACAGGCAGACAGGGCTATATCAACTCGGACATTGATGCTGATCAAGAATGTATATAGTTTATGGGCTCGCAGACGCCTCCTTCTGCCTATTACGCACATTAGGACAAACGCAAAAGGTCATGATTTTTTTTAAATCCATGACCTAAAAACATAATATCAATATAGTTACCCTAAATGTCAAGAATATGAAATTGATACAATATTTAGAGAAACACTCTCAAATGAAAAGAAACAAGTAGGAACGGCTACAGTCAAGCTTTGACTGTACGAGTTCATGGATTTTAAGTGTACATGCGGAAGTTAGAGCACAAAAGAAGATATTCTTGAAACGCAGTGTTTAATAATGTTAAAAAATTATGAAAATTATTATAATTATTGGGTAAAACATGTAAGAAAGCTACTGTCGAGTTGCCTCGACTGTGAGATATCCGTCACCCAATTTTACTGAATGGATGAATAATAAAGAGCGACCATCGACTGAGGCACAATTAGCTGTACAGGTGCAGCTGCACCCGATTTCACCTTATAAAAGTAATTCGTTAATAACTTCTGTGTTTTTTGTCCGATTGTAACCAAATTTTCAGAGATTATTAAGATCATGATTAGTATTGTGTGTGCCAAAACTGAACGTTCTAGCTTTAACATGATGCTTGGAAATCGTTTTTTTTCGGTTTACGGAGGCGGAAGGAGGCGTGGCCAACATCTAAAATAAACCTCAGCTGCCGACCAAGTGTTTATATGTTGTCTCCAAATTTCGTAGCTCTAGCTTTTATATTTTCTGAGATCTCGATGTTCATACAGGCAGACGGACAGGCAGACAGGGCTATATCAACTCGGACATTGATGCTGATCAAGAATGTATATAGTTTATGGGCTCGCAGACGCCTCCTTCTGGCTATTACGCACATTAGGACAAACGCAAAAGGTCATGATTTTTTTAAATCCATGACCTAAAAACATAATATCAATATAGTTACCCTAAATGTCAAGAATATGAAATTGATACAATATTTAGAGAAACACTCTCAAATGAAAAGAAACAAGTAGGAACGGCTACAGTCAAGCTTTGACTGTACGAGTTCATGGATTTTAAGTGTACATGCGGAAGTTAGAGCACAAAAGAAGATATTCTTGAAACGCAGTGTTTAATAATGTTAAAAAATTATGAAAATTATTATAATTATTGGGTAAAACATGTAAGAAAGCTACTGTCGAGTTGCCTCGACTGTGAGATATCCGTCACCCAATTTTACTGAATGGATGAATAATAAAGAGCGACCATCGACTGAGGCACAATTAGCTGTACAGGTGCAGCTGCACCCGATTTCACCTTATAAAAGTAATTCGTTAATAACTTCTGTGTTTTTTGTCCGATTGTAACCAAATTTTCAGAGATTATTAAGATCATGATTAGTATTGTGTGTGCCAAAACTGAACGTTCTAGCTTTAACATGATGCTTGGAAATCGTTTTTTTCGGTTTACGGAGGCGGAAGGAGGCGTGGCCAACATCTAAAATAAACCTCAGCTGCCGACCAAGTGTTTATATGTTGTCTCCAAATTTCGTAGCTCTAGCTTTTATATTTTCTGAGATCTCGATGTTCATACAGGCAGACGGACAGGCAGACAGGGCTATATCAACTCGGACATTGATGCTGATCAAGAATGTATATAGTTTATGGGCTCGCAGACGCCTCCTTCTGGCTATTACGCACATTAGGACAAACGCAAAAGGTCATGATTTTTTTTAAATCCATGACCTAAAAACATAATATCAATATAGTTACCCTAAATGTCAAGAATATGAAATTGATACAATATTTAGAGAAACACTCTCAAATGAAAAGAAACAAGTAGGAACGGCTACAGTCAAGCTTTGACTGTACGAGTTCATGGATTTTAAGTGTACATGCGGAAGTTAGAGCACAAAAGAAGATATTCTTGAAACGCAGTGTTTAATAATGTTAAAAAATTATGAAAATTATTATAATTATTGGGTAAAACATGTAAGAAAGCTACTGTCGAGTTGCCTCGACTGTGAGATATCCGTCACCCAATTTTACTGAATGGATGAATAATAAAGAGCGACCATCGACTGAGGCACAATTAGCTGTACAGGTGCAGCTGCACCCGATTTCACCTTATAAAAGTAATTCGTTAATAACTTCTGTGTTTTTTGTCCGATTGTAACCAAATTTTCAGAGATTATTAAGATCATGATTAGTATTGTGTGTGCCAAAACTGAACGTTCTAGCTTTAACATGATGCTTGGAAATCGTTTTTTTTCGGTTTACGGAGGCGGAAGGAGGCGTGGCCAACATCTAAAATAAACCTCAGCTGCCGACCAAGTGTTTATATGTTGTCTCCAAATTTCGTAGCTCTAGCTTTTATATTTTCTGAGATCTCGATGTTCATACAGGCAGACGGACAGGCAGACAGGGCTATATCAACTCGGACATTGATGCTGAACAAGAATGTATATAGTTTATGGGCTCGCAGACGCCTCCTTCTGGCTATTACGCACATTAGGAGAAACGCAAAAGGTCATGATTTTTTTTTTAAATCCATGACCTAAAAACATAATATCAATATAGTTACCCTAAATGTCAAGAATATGAAATTGATACAATATTTAGAGAAACACTCTCAAATGAAAAGAAACAAGTAGGAACGGCTACAGTCAAGCTTTGACTGTACGAGTTCATGGATTTTAAGTGTACATGCGGAAGTTAGAGCACAAAAGAAGATATTCTTGAAACGCAGTGTTTAATAATGTTAAAAAATTATGAAAATTATTATAATTATTGGGTAAAACATGTAAGAAAGCTACTGTCGAGTTGCCTCGACTGTGAGATATCCGTCACCCAATTTTACTGAATGGATGAATAATAAAGAGCGACCATCGACTGAGGCACAATTAGCTGTACAGGTGCAGCTGCACCCGATTTCACCTTATAAAAGTAATTCGTTAATAACTTCTGTGTTTTTTGTCCGATTGTAACCAAATTTTCAGAGATTATTAAGATCATGATTAGTATTGTGTGTGCCAAAACTGAACGTTCTAGCTTTAACATGATGCTTGGAAATCGTTTTTTTTCGGTTTACGGAGGCGGAAGGAGGCGTGGCCAACATCTAAAATAAACCTCAGCTGCCGACCAAGTGTTTATATGTTGTCTCCAAATTTCGTAGCTCTAGCTTTTATATTTTCTGAGATCTCGATGTTCATACAGGCAGACGGACAGGCAGACAGGGCTATATCAACTCGGACATTGATGCTGATCAAGAATGTATATAGTTTATGGGCTCGCAGACGCCTCCTTCTGCCTATTACGCACATTAGGACAAACGCAAAAGGTCATGATTTTTTTTAAATCCATGACCTAAAAACATAATATCAATATAGTTACCCTAAATGTCAAGAATATGAAATTGATACAATATTTAGAGAAACACTCTCAAATGAAAAGAAACAAGTAGGAACGGCTACAGTCAAGCTTTGACTGTACGAGTTCATGGATTTTAAGTGTACATGCGGAAGTTAGAGCACAAAAGAAGATATTCTTGAAACGCAGTGTTTAATAATGTTAAGAAATTATGAAAATTATTATAATTATTGGGTAAAACATGTAAGAAAGCTACTGTCGAGTTGCCTCGACTGTGAGATATCCGTCACCCAATTTTACTGAATGGATGAATAATAAAGAGCGACCATCGACTGAGGCATAATTAGCTGTACAGGTGCAGCTGCACCCGATTTCACCTTATAAAAGTAATTCGTTAATAACTTCTGTGTTTTTTGTCCGATTGTAACCAAATTTTCAGAGATTATTAAGATCATGATTAGTATTGTGTGTGCCAAAACTGAACGTTATAGCTTTAACATGATGCTTGGAAATCAATTGTTTTTCGGTTTACGGAGGCGGAAGGAGGCGTGGCCAACATCTAAAATAAACCTCAGCTGCCGACCAAGTGTTTATATGTTGTCTCCAAATTTCGTAGCTCTAGCTTTTATATATTTCTGAGATCTCGATGTTCAGACAGGGGGAGGGAAAGGGAGAAAAGGCTATATCAACTCGGACATTGATGCTGATCAAGAATGTATATAGTTTATGGGCTCGCAGACGCCTCCTTCTGCCTATTACGCACATTAGGACAAACGCAAAAGGTTATGTTTTTTTTTTTTTAAATCCATGACCTAAAAACATAATATCAATATAGTTACCCTAAATGTCAAGAATATGAAATTGATACAATATTTAGAGAAACACTCTCAAATGAAAAGAAACAAGTAGGAACGGCTACAGTCAAGCTTTGACTGTACGAGTTCATGGATTTTAAGTGTACATGCGGAAGTTAGAGCACAAAAGAAGATATTCTTGAAACGCAGTGTTTAATAATGTTAAGAAATTATGAAAATTATTATAATTATTGGGTAAAACATGTAAGAAAGCTACTGTCGAGTTGCCTCGACTGTGAGATATCCGTCACCCAATTTTACTGAATGGATGAATAATAAAGAGCGACCATCGACTGAGGCACAATTAGCTGTACAGATGCATCTCGCACCCGATTTCACCTTATAAAAGTAATTCGTTAATAACTTCTGTGTTTTTTGTCCGATTGTAACCAAATTTTCAGAGATTATTAAGATCATGATTAGTATTGTGTGTGCCAAAACTGAACGTTCTAGCTTTAACATGATGCTTGGAAATCGTTTTTTTCGGTTTACGGAGGCGGAAGGAGGCGTGGCCAACATCTAAAATAAACCTCAGCTGCCGACCAAGTTGTTTATATGTTGTCTCCAAATTTCGTAGCTCTAGCTTTTATATTTTCTGAGATCTCGATGTTCATACAGGCAGACGGACAGGCAGACAGGGCTATATCAACTCGGACATCGATGCTGATCAAGAATGTATATAGTTTATGGGCTCGCAGACGCCTCCTTCTGCCTATTACGCACATTAGGACAAACGCAAAAGGTCATGATTTTTTTTTAAATCCATGACCTAAAAACATAATATCAATATAGTTACCCTAAATGTCAAGAATATGAAATTGATACAATATTTAGAGAAACACTCTCAAATGAAAAGAAACAAGTAGGAACGGCTACAGTCAAGCTTTGACTGTACGAGTTCATGGATTTTAAGTGTACATGCGGAAGTTAGAGCACAAAAGAAGATATTCTTGAAACGCAGTGTTTAATAATGTTAAAAAATTATGAAAATTATTATA